>PVKP010026152.1:0-32815 GCA_004027715.1 Plecturocebus donacophilus | reverse complement strand
GACAAGGAAAATGTGGCACATATACACCATGGAATACTATGCAGCCATAAAATATGATGAGTTTGTGTCCTTTGTCGGGACATGGATGAATCTGGAAACCATCATTCTCAGCAAACTGACACAAGAACAGAATATCAAACACTGCATGTTCTCACTCATAGGTGGGTGTTGAACGATGAGAACACATGGACACAGGGAGGGGAGCATCACACACTGGGGTCTCTTGGCAGGGCAACGGAGGGACAACGGGGGAGTGAGGAGGTTGGGGGTGGGATAACATGGGGAGAAATGTCAGATGTAAGTGACGAGGGATGGAGGCTGCAAACCACATTGCCATGTGTGTGCCTATGCAACAATCCTACATGAGCTGCACATGTACCCCAGAAGCCAAAATACAATTAAAAACAAACAAACAACAACAACAACAAAAAACTCCAACTAGGTTGACCTAATTGACTCTACTTGCTTATGAAATTTAGCTATTCACAAATCTTCACTACACTGTCAAATGCATTCTCATTTCTCAGTCATATCCATAGGAATATCCTTAGATACTTTGTCAAACACTAGGCCAAATTGAGATACCCTCTAAACAAGACGTATTATTAAATGTTTGATCTGGTAACCTGAGAAATAAAATCAATGACTTAAGTCCAGTATAAAACGCATAGATGGTGCATTTCTGCCTCTTATTGCTGATCATCTATCTTTCTAAGTTTGCAAAAGTGTCACATAGCTATATTTCAAAGTTAATTTGATATAATTAGAACATTGATCTCGGACTGAAGAGATCTGTGTTCTGGTTTGTCACCACTATTTAACTCTGCAACCATGAAGAAGTCATTTCACTTCTGTATCCATAAACTATGAAATAGAGTGGATATAACAAATAGCTTCTAAGTTTTCCTGCAACTTTAGTATTGTTTTGCATCAGTCAGTTTAGTGTATATAGTATCGAATAGGTTTGAGGGATATTTTTTTCATTTTTAATTTTACCTGTCAGTGGTACTTTCCCATATTATAAAATATTTACTGTAAAGGCTGTCTTATGCAGGGGTTAAGGCAGGCATCTGTGAAAATAAATGAAAGAAAGTGTATTTTTACTTTTACTAACGTTTAACTAAACTTAGCTCTCCTTTAAATAATGAATGTAAGCAACAAACAACGGTGTTTTTGATAATATTTGAGTTCTATAGCCAGTAGAAATAAAAAATGATCACATCACACTACTGATGTTGCACATACCTTGGAATATCCTGTATGCTCATCACTACTTTAAAATTATGGTGGTTATTAAATGTGTAATTAGATCTTGTTATTTAATGTATTAATAAAGAAATATATATATTTCTTTATTACAAATTTTCTTTTGTATAATTTGATAAGTACTTTTAAGTAAAATTTGTTTTTACTGTAATCTTCTGTATTATATTTTATTTTATCCATTCAGAGTATTATTTTAAGAAGGGTAGTAGGTATTATGAGACTGCCAAAAGTGTCTATGGCTCAAAGTAACTACAGAAATGGCCTACTAGTTTAGTGCTCAATCCATGCTAAGGAGAACAAAAAAAAAATGCTCGAGGGGAATAATAGAAAATAAAATGCAATGGGCCAATGTTCATATTGCTTTTTATTCATCTTTCAATGTTACCAAGTTTCTCTCTTCTCCACCTGGACCTAATGGTCTTCATGATGTCCACAAGTGTCTTTACCCAGACAGGGCTGTGTACAGTAGATGTCTATGAAAGAAAATAAGGGAAAATAAAAAATAATACTGAGTACTTACTATGTGCCAAACACTTTCACAGAAATTATGTCAATGATTTATTTCAGTATCTTTGAGAGGAAATATAATTTTTTCCATCTTACAGTTGAAAAAAAATGAAGCCGAGAAATTTTATGGATTCTGCACAGTATGACACAACTTATAAGTGACTGAGATGAGATTAGAACCTAATGATTTTCAAATCTAAAGTCTCCTTCCATATATTCAGGCTGTATTTTGTTTACCAAAATAATCATAATTACTTGACCATCTCCATTGTATGTTTGAAACCCTTCTCTAGCTGAACATTACCAACATCCCTAAAAGGTCAATATTATCCCTATTTTGCACATGCACAAAATGGGAAATTGATTCTTGAGCAAGATGGCTGAATAGGGTCAGCTCTGGTCTACAGCTCCCAGGTAGACCAATGCAGAAGGTGGGTGATTTCTGCATTTCCAACTGAGTTAGTTACCCAGTTAATTTCACTGGGACTGATTAGACAGTGGGTGCAGTCCATGGAGAACAAGCAGAAGCAGGGTGAAGTATCACCTCACTTGGGAAGTGCAAGGGGATAGGGAACACCCTCTCCTAGTCAAGGGAAGCCACGAGAGACTGGGCCATAAGGGACAGTGCTACCCAACCCAGATTCTATGCTTCTCCCATGGTCTTCACAACCCGCCAACCAGGAGATTCCATTAGGTGCCTACACCACCAGGGCCCTGGGTTTCAAGCACAAAACTGGGCAGCCATTTGGGCAGACACTGAGCTAGGTGTAGAGTTTGTTTTTTTTTTCCGCAGTGGCACCTTGGATGCCAGTGAGACAGAACTGTTCACTTCCCTCAAAAGGGGGGCTAAAGCCAGGGAGCCAAGTGGTTTTGTTCAGTGAATCCCACTCCCATGGATCCCAACAAGCCAAGATCCACTCCCTTGAAATTCTTGCTGCCAGCACAGCAGTCTGAATTCAACTTGGGATGCTCAAGTGCCTCTCTAGATTTCTCCTCTCTAGGCAGGACATCTCTGAAAGGAAGGCAGCAGCCCAAGACAGGGGCTTAGAGATAAAATTCCAATCTCCCTGGAACAGATCACTTGGGGGAAGAAGGGGCTGCAAGTGAAGCTTCAGCACACTTAAACATTCCTGCTTGCCGGCTCTGAAGAGAGCAACAGACCTCCCAGCACAGCACTTGAGCTCTTGAAAAAGACAGACTACCTCTTCAAGTGGGTCCCTGGCACCCAGGCCTCCTGATGGGAAGACAACTCCCAGCAACTTCCAACAGACATCTCATACAGGAGAGCTCCAGCTGGCATCTGGCAGGTGCCACTCTGGGACAATGCTTCCAGAGGAAGGAGCAGGAAGTGATCTTTGCTGTTCTGTAGCTTCCACTGGTTATACCCAGGCAATAAGGGTCTAGAGTGGACCTCCAGAAAACCCCAGAAGACCTGCAGAAGAGAAGATTGACTGATAGAAGGAAAACTAACAAAGAGAAAGCAATAGCATCAACATTAACAAAAAGGACGAACACACAAAAACCCCAACCAAAGATCACCAACATCAAAGACCAAATGTAGATAAATCCATGAAGAGGAGAAAAAAAAAAGTGCCTAAAGGCTAAAAATTCCAAAAACTAGAATGCCTTTTCTCTTCAAAATGATCATAACTCCTCACCAGCCAAGGGAGCAAAACTGGATGAAGAATGAGTTTGGTGAACTGACAGAAGTAGGTTTCAGAAGGTGGGTAATAACAAACTCCTCTGAGTTAAAGGAGCATGTTTTAACCCAATAAAAAGAAATTAAGAACTTTGATAAAAGATTAAAGAAACTGCTAACTAGAATAACCAGTTTAGAGAAGAACATAAATGGCCTGATGGAGCTGAAAAACACAGCACAAGAACTTCATGAAGCATACACAAATATCAATAGATGAATTGATCGAGTGGAAGAAAGGATATCAGAGATTGAAGATCAACTTAATAAAATAAAGTGCGAAGACAAAATTAGAGAAAAAAGATGAAAAGGAATGATCAAAGCCTCTGAGAAATGTGGGACTATGTAAAAGGACCAAACCTACGTTTGATTGGTGTACCTGAAGGTGACAAGAAAGATGAAACCAAGTTGGAAAATATTATCTAGGAGAATATCCCCAATGTAGCAAGACAGGCCCAACATTCAAATTCAGGAAATACAAAGAACATCACAAATATGCTACTCAAGAAGAGCAACCCAAAGACAACTAATTGTCAGATTCACCAAGGTTGAAATGAAGGAAAAAATTTTAAGGGCAGCCAGAGAGAAAGATCAAGTTACCCACAAAGGGAAGCTGTACTAACAGTGAATCTCTCTGCAGAAACCCTACAAGCAAGAAGAGAGTGGATGCTACCATTCAACATTCCAAAATAAAAGAATTTTCAACCCAGAATGTCATATCTAGTCAAACTAAGCTTCATAAGTGGAGAAATACAATCCTTTACAGATATGCAAATTCTGAGGAATTTTGTCACCACCAGGCTTGCCTTACAAGAACTCCTGATGGAAGCATTAAATATGAATAAAAGAAAAAAATTAGCACCAGCCACTGCCAAAACACACAAAGATATAAAGACATATGCACATGTATGTTTATTGCAGCACTGTTCACAACAGCAAAGACTTGAAACCAGCCCAAATGCCCATCAACAATAGATCGGATAAAGAAAATGTATCACATATGCACTATGAAACACTATGCAGCCATAAAAAGAAATGAGTTCACGTGTTTTGCAGGGATATGGATGAAGCTGGAAACCACCATTCTCAGCAAACTAACACAAGAACAGAAAACCAGACACCACATGTTCTCACTCATAATTGGGAGTTGAAAAATGAGAACACATGGACTCAGGGAGGGGAACATCACACACCTGGGCCTGTAGGGGGTGTGGGGGGCTAGAGAAGGGATAGCATTAGGAGAAATATCTAATGTAGATGATGGATTGATGGGTGCAGCAAACCACCATGGCACAGATATACCTATGAAACAAACCTGCAGATTCTGCACATGTATCCCCAAATGTAAAGTACATTAAAATAGAAATAATAATGAAGAAAAGAAAAACTGGTACCAGCCACTGCAAAAACATACCGAAATGAAAAAACCATCAACACTATAAAGAAACTGCATCAACTAATAGGCAAAATAACCAGCTAGCCTCATAATGACAAGATCAAATTCACACATAACAATGCTAACCTTAAATGTACATGGGCTGAATGTCCCCAATTAAAAGGCACACACCGGCAAATTGGATAAAGGGTCAAGACTCATTGGTGTGCTGCATTCAGGAGACCCATCTCACATGCAAAGACACATACATGCTCAAAATAAGGAATTTAGAAAGATATACCAAGCAAAAAGCAGGGGTTGCAATCCTAGCCTCTCATAAAAACAGGCTTTAATCCAATGAAGATCAAAAAAGACAAAGGAAGGCATTACATAATGGTAAGGGATCAATACAACAAGAAGAGCTAACTATCCTAAATACATATGCACCCAATACAGGAGAACCCAGATTCATAAAGCAAGTTTTTAGAGACCTACAAAGAGGCTTAGATTCCTGCACAATGATAGTGAGAGACGTTAAAACCCCACTGTCAATATTAGACAGATTGACGCACAAAATTAACAAGGATATTCAGGACTTGAACTCAGCACTGGACCAAGCAAACCTAATAGACATCTACGGAACTCTCCAACCCAAATCAACAGAATATATATTCTTCTCAGCACCACATCACACTTATTCTAAAATTGACTATGTAATTGGAAGTAAAATAATAAGCAAATGCAAAAGAATGGAAATCATAACAGTCTCTCAGACCACAGTGCAATAATATTAGAACTCAGGATTAAGAAACTCATGCAAAACTGCACAACTATATGGAAACTGAACAACCTGCTCTGGCGTGACTACTTAGTAAGTAATGAAATTAAGGCAGAAATAAATAAGTTCTTTGAAACCAGTGAGAACAAAGACATAATGTATCAGAATCTCTGGGACATAGCTAAAGCAGTGTTTGGAGGAAAATTGATAGCACTAAACGCCCACATGAGAAAGCAAGAAAAATCTAAAATTGACACCCTAACATCACAATTAAAAGAACTAGAGAAGCAAGTGAAAATAAAACCAGAAACTAGCCGAAAACAAGAAATAACTAAGATCAGAGATCTGAAAAGGATCACAAAATAAATCACAAATGTCAATAAATCCAGGAGCTAGGTTTTTGAAAAAAATTTAACAAAACAGACCACTGGCTAGACTAATAAAGAAGAGAAAAAAGAATCAAATAGACACAATAAAAAGATAAAGGGTATATTACCACAGACCCAAAGAAATACAGACTACCACCAGAGAGTACTATAAACACCTCTATGGCAAAAAAATAAAATAAAAGAAAATCTACAAGAACTGGATAAATTTCTGGAAACAAAGACTAAAGCAGAAAGAAGTTGAATCCCTAAATAGATCAATAACAAACTCTGAAATTGAGGCCATAATTAATAGCCTACCAACCAAAAAATACACAGGACTACACAGATTCACAGCTGACTTCTAACAAAGGTGCAAAGAGGAGCTGATATCATTCCTTCTAAAACTGTTCCAAACAATAGAGAAAGAGAGACTTCTCCCTAACTCATTTTATGAGGCAAGCACCATCCGGATATCAAAACCTCCAGACACACACACAAACACCAAAAAAAAAAAAAAAAAGTAAAGAAAATTTCAGGCCTATATCCCTGATGAACACTGATATGAAAATTCTCAATAAAATACTGGCAAACCAAGTACAGCAGCACATTAGAAAGCTTATCCACCACGAACAAGTTGGCTCCATATCTGGGATGCAAGGCTGGTTCAACATACGGAAATCAATAAATGTAATCCATCGCATAAACAAAGCCAGTGATAAAACTCACATGATTATCTCAATAGATGTAGAAAAGTCTTTTGGTAAAATTCAACACCCTTTCATGTTAAACACTCTTAATAAACTAGGTATTGATTGAATGTCTTTCAAAATACTAAAAACTATATATGACAGACCCACAGCCAATATCATACTGAATGGGCAAAAGCTGGAAGCATCCCTTTAAAAACTGGCACAAGACAAGGATGATGTCTCTCACTACACTTACTCAATGTAGTATTGGAAATTCTGGCCAGGGAAATGAGACAAGAGAAAGAAATAAAGCATATTCAAATAGGAAGAGAAGAAATCAAACTGTCTCTGTTTGCAGATGACATGATTGTATATCTTAAAAACCCCCATTGTCTCAGCCCCAAATCTCCTTAAGCTGATAAGCAACTTCAGCAAAGTCTCAGGATACAAAATCAATGTGTAAAAATTACAAGCATTTCTATACACTAATAGCAGACAAGAGGAGAACCAAATTATGAGTGTGGTCCCATTCATCATTGTTACAAAGAAAATAAAATATTTAGAAATACAACTTACAAGAAATGTGAAGGACCTCTTCAAGGAGAACTACAAACCACTGCTCAAGGATATAAGAGAGGACACAAACAAATAGAAAAACATTCCAAGTTCATGAATAGGAAGAATCAATATCATAAATTGGCCATACTACCCAAAGTAATGTATAGATTCAATGTTATTCCCATCAAGCTAACACTGACTTTCTTCACATAATCAGAAAAAAAGCTACTTTAAATTTCATATAGAACCGAAAAAAGCCTGTATAGCCAAGACAATCCTAAGCAAAAAGAACATAGCTAGAGACATTACACTACCTGACTTAAAACTACACTACAAAACTACCATAAGCAAAACAGCATAGTACTAGCGCTAAAACAGAGATATAGGCCAATGGAAAAGAATAGAGGCCTCAGAAATAACATCACACATCTACAACCATTTGATCTTTGACAAAAATGACAAAAACAAACAATGGGAAAATGAGACCCTATATAATAAATAGTGTTATAGTAATTGGCTAGCTATACGCAGAAACTGAAGCTGGATATGTTTCCTTCCTTATATCTTATACAAATATTAACTCAAGATGGATTAAAGATTTAAACATAAGACCAAAAATCATAAAAACCCTAGAACAAAACCTAGGCAATACTATTCAGGACATAAGTATGGGCAAAGATTTTATGATTAAAACACCAAAAGCAATGGCAAGAAAAGTCAAAATAGACAAATGGGATCTAATTAAACTTGAGAGCTTCTGCATAGTGAAAGAAACTATCATTAGAGTAAACAGGCAACCTACACAATGGGAGAAAATTTTTGCTATCTATCCATCTGACAACGGGCTAATATCCAAAATCTACAAGGAACTTTACAAATTTACAAGAAACAAAAAAACATCAAAAAGTGGATGAATGATATGAATGGACACTTTTCAAAAAAGACATCTATGCAGCCAATAAACATAGGAAAAACAGCTCATCATCACTAGTCATTAGAGAAATGCAAATCAAAACCAGAATGAGATACCAATTCACACCAGTTAAACGGTGATCATTCAAAAGTCAGAAAACAACAGATGTTGGAAAGAATACAGAGAATTAGGAATACTTTTACACTGTTGGTGGGAGTGTAAATTAGTTCAACCATTGTAGAAGACAGTATGGTGATTCCTCAAGGATCTAAAACCAGAAACACCATTTAACCCAGCAATCTGATTACTGGGTATATACCCAAAGAATTATACATCATTCTACTATGGAGACACATGTACATTTATGTTTATTGCAGCACTGTTCACAATAGCAAAGACTTGGAACTAACCCAAATGCCCATCAATGATAGACTGGATAAAGAAAATGTGGCACATATACACTGTGGAATACTATGCAGCCATAAAAAGAAATGATTTCTTGTGTTTTGCAGGGATATGAGTGAAGCTGGAAACCATCATTCTCAGCAAACTAACACAGGAACAGAAAACCAAACACTACATGTTCTCACAAGTGGGAGTTAAACAATGAGAACATATGGACACAGGAAGGGGAACATTACACACCAAGGCCTGCTGGGGTGTGGGGCCAAAGGGAGGAATAGTATTAGGAGAAATACTTAATGTAGATGACAGGTTGATGGGTGCAGCAAACCACCATGGCACAGGTATACTCGTGTAATAAACCTGTACGTTCTGCACATGTATCCCAGAACTTAAGTACAGTAAAAAAAAAAAAAGAAAGAAAGAAAAAAGAAAGAAAAAGAAAAGAAAAGGAAATGTAAAAATACTTGCCAAGCATTCAGTAGAGTAAGGATTTCAATCATGCTTCAAGGCAACTGTTGCAGTTCCCACCAAGACATCTGTATTCTAGCCAGTAGAAGAGGGAGTCATTTTAGTAGCTACTTATGTCATTTATATTTGTATTTCTTTGTCAATCATTAGTTACACAACCACACCTACATCTAAAGGAGGTTTAAAAATCTAAATTTTTTCTGAGTGACCACATACCAACTAAAATTTCTATTGCCATGTAATCAGAGAATATATATATAATGGGACAATTAGCAGTCTCTCACATAGGTGGGTATTTTTTTTTTCAGTTGTGGAAACTAAAACTCAAAGAGATGAAGTAACTTGCCTAAGGACTATTGGCTAGTAAGTAATAAAGCTAGGGTTTCAACCCCAGTCTGACTGGCTGTGACATTTCTGTCTTTCAACAGAAGATTTGAATAGGCAGAAAAACAACCAGTGAACTTGAACAAAAGAAATTTGAAATTAGAAATTCAGAGGAGCAGAGAAAATATGAATACAGAAAAGTGAATAGAACTTACAGGACTTGAGGGACACCATCAAGTGGACAAACATACATATAATGGGACTCCCAGAAGAAGAGACAAAGAAATATGCTAAAAGATTGTTTGAAGAAATAATTGTGAAAACTTCTCAAATATGAGCAAAGACATGAATTTACCAAAAACTAGGATAAACCCAAAGAGAATTACATGAATACATATACTCTTGATACTAAAGACAAAGAGAGAATCTTGAAAACAGCAAGGAAGCAACTACACATTAGACAGAAGGAATTTTCAATAAGATGATCAGGTTTCTCATCAGAAACCTTGCAGGCCAGAAGTCAGAGGAATTATATATTTAAAGTGCTAAAAGAAAAAAAAAAAAAAAACTATCAACTGAGAATTCCATTTGTAAAAAAAAAAAGAAACTATCCTTCAATTATATACAACTTTAGAATGTGTTATGTTGTCCACAGAGTAGCTAGAAAAAAGATCTGTAGAATATACTCAAAGGAAATGAGAAAGGAATCAAAACATGTTACCACACACACACAAAAAAATCACATGCTACAACTTAGAGAAATCTTAAAGATTATGTTATGTGAAATAGGATACTCACAAAAAGACAAATACTAAATGATTCAATTTTTATGAGATACACAGAGTAGTAAAATTCATAGAGACAGAAAGTAGAAAGCAGAATGGTGGTTGACAGGGCCTGGGGGAGAGTGGAATGATGACTTACTGTGTAATGGGTACAGAGTTTCAATTTTGGAAAATGACCAATTTGTGAAGATGAATGGTGGTGATATTTGTACAATAATATTAATGTACTTAATGCAATTAAACTGTACACTTAAAATGGTTTAAATGGTAAATTTCATATTATGTGTATTTTACCATAATTTATACTTTTAATGCTATTTTTATCAAACTACCAATGACTACTACTACTACATGGACACAGGTAGGGGAACATCACTCACCAGGGTCTCTCAAGGGGTCGGGGCCTGGGGAGGGAGAGCATTAGGAGAAATATCTAATGAAGATGACGGGTTGATAAGTACAGGAAAACAACATCCACATGCATATCTATGTAACAAACCTGCATGTTCTGCACATATACCTCAGAACTTAAAATAAAATAATAAAAAATAAATTAAAAATAATTGATGCAGGTGAGGTTGCAGAGAAAAGAGAATGCTTATACACTACTGGTGGGAATATAAATTAGTTTAGTCACTATGGAAACCAGTTTGAAGATTCTCAAATAACTTAAAAGAGAACTATCAATCTAATTAGCAATCCCATTTTGGGTATATACCCAGAGGAATATGTCATTATACTATAAAGATACATGCATGTGTATGTTCATTGCAGCACTATTCACAATAGCAAAAACATGGAATCAATCTAATGTCCATCAATGGTAGACTGTATAAATAAAATGTGATACGTATACACCATGAAATACTACACAGCCATATAAAATAAATGAAATCATGTTATTTGTAGCAACAGGAATGGAGCTGGAGGTCATTAACCTAAGTAAATAAACTCATGAAAAAAAAACAAGTATCACATACTCTCACTTATAAATAAGGGCTAAATATTGCGTACACACTGACATAAAAAGAAGTTAACAACAGGCACCAGGGTCTACTTCAGGGTGGCAGTTGGAGGGAGAGTTAGGATTTTAAAAACTGCCTATCAGGTACTATATTATTTGGTTTGCTAAATAATGTATACACTAAACTTACATGACATGTAATTTATGCATGTAATAGTCATGCACACATACTCCCTGAACCTAAAATATAAATTGTAAAGAAAAAAAAAGATATGTAGATATATTGATAAAAATAACAAAATGACAAATGCAGGAATGGAACACCAAATACCATTTGTTCTTACTGAAAAGGGGTAGCTAAATGAAGAGAACTTAAGAACACAAGAAGGAAACAACGGACACTGGGGCCTACCTGAGGGTGGAAGGTGGCAGGAAGGAGAGGAACAGAAAAGATAACTGTTGGTACGAGGCTTAATACTTCAGTAATAAAAGAATCTGTACAACAAAACCCCACGACACAAGTTTGCCTATGTAACAAACCTTCACATGTGCCCCTGAACTTAAAATAAAAGTTAAAGAAAAAAAAACTTTAGAATTTTTCCCGAGCTGCAGACAGTAAATCTGAATAGTCTGAGAAACTCATAATAATCTCATTTTCCTAGCCAATAATTGACTTATCAATGGGTAAGCAGTGCAATATGTCCAATTAGCTACTAGTGTGTGCACAGAGGGAGAGAAATTCTGTAAAAAAACTTTCCACTCAAAAAAAGACACAAAAATGATATTTCTTTTTCTTTCTGCCCCTGGTCTCTATTGTGTGAGAATATGATGCTTGGATTTTCTGCAGCCATTTTATGAACATAGAGGGTCAACCTAAGGACAAAAATAAAAGAATTTAAAGATGACAAAGCAGAAATGAAGAATGTTTTTTGGACATTGATGATACGTTATTTGATGAAGTATCTGTTTATGAAAAAAACCTGTAAATGTTTCTGAAAATCTAATATAGAAGAAGAGGAAAGGCAGAGACTTCCCAAAACCTGTTTCTCCATAAAATTATTGACAATGCTGCCCCCCAAAAAGTTAAAATATACTTACCTAAAATAACTGTAAAAATCAGCAGCCTAGCAGCCACTGAGAAGTGGAGACCAGGTTAAGAACATCTCAAAAATACCCATCCTCAGAAAATTTTTACTGTTTGACTTGTCTGAAAACTCTCTAAAGAATCCATTTTAAGAGGTCTTGTTGTCATTTGATTTGACTCAAAGCCTGTTTCATAGAAAAAGACATACATCCATGGAATTTGGCAAAAAATAGTCACTGGCAATTATTTAATATTGCAGCTGCCTAAGGTGATGATGCAAGTTTGGGCAACAAAAAGCCTGGCAAAAAAATTTAAATGAAAATTAACAAAATGTACATGGGAGAGTGAGAAAGAGCCAACATATTTCTTGTAATCTCGTAGGCCAAGCACATGTGCACAATTGTGGCTATGAGGAGAGACACCTTGTGCTTCAAAAAAGAACAGAAAAAAGTAAAGGAGAGTCTGTCTTGAAGCTTAGGTAACAACTTGGCTACAATAGGGTAGAGCATCAAGCAGGCTCTTCGGGTTTCCAGTTCCAGGCCTTGGCCCTTGGGAAGCATTTCTGGACTTGTCCTAAGCCATAGGGAAGCCCATTGCTCTGAAGGGCAAGTTCTAGACCTGGAAGCATTCACCACAAGCTGACTTGAACAGGTCTTGGGCTTTAAGTGAATATTTGTGGTAGCTAACAATCACTCCTCATGAACCTGGAGAGGTGTTAGCCATGGAAAGAGACTTCTCTGCCTGTAGAAAGGAGAATAAAGAGTGGAAAGGACTTAACCTTGGGGTTTATGTCAGCTCAGCCACAGTAGACTAGAAAACCAGGTAAATTTCTAAAATTTCTGACTCTACACCATGGCTCTTAGACAGCATCCCAGGACAGGCCCAGGGCCTGGAGGAACTTGCTGCCCTGAATTGAAGGACACAACCATAGCTGGCATTAGCACCTGTTGATTATACAGCCATAGTGCCTTGAGCAAACATAAGCAGTAGCCAGGTAGTGGTCACAGGAGGCCTTGGGCAAAACCAACTGCTATGCTGGGTTCAGGTTTGACTGAACCCAGTCCCAGTGATGGTGGCAGTAGGGGTGCTTATGTCACTCTATCCCTAGCTCCAGGAAACTCATCACAAAGAGAGAGAGAGACTTCATTTATTTGGGAAATAGAAACTGTGACTAGAGAATAAGAGTCTCTGCCTGAAAATCAAAGAAAATTCTTCTGGATCTCATCCAAGTCCTGCAATATGACACCTCAATGAGTCTGCAAAAGTCACAGAATTACTGAACTTGGGGTACTCCCTGATGCAGATACATCTGTAGTGACCAAAAACTTACATTACAACACTCAGGTTCTTCCAAATACCTGGAAAATCTTCTTAAAAAGAACGATATACATAGGATTGTCTTTGCTATATAGGCTCTTTCTTGGGTCTATATAAAATTTAAAGTAGTTTTTCTAATTCTGTGAGGAAAGTCAATGGTAGCTTGATGGAAATGACATTAAATCTATAAGTTACTTTGGGTAGTATGGCCATATTCCTGATATTTATTATTCCTAGCAGGAGTCATTACTCAACCAGACTTCAAACTATGCTACAATGCTACAGAACCAAAACAGCATGGTACTGGCATCAAAACAGATATATAGACCAATGAAACAGAACAGGGGTCCCAGATATAATGTCACACATTTACAATCATCTGGTCTTTGACAAAACTGAAAAAAAAAAAAAAAAGCAATAGGAAAAGAATTCTCTATTATGCAGAAAACTGAAACTGGACCCCTTTTTTACAGTTTATACAAAAATAAACTCAAGATGGATTAAAGACTTAAACATAAGACCTAAAGCCATAAAAACCATAGAAGAAAACCTAGGCAATATTATTCAGGACATAGGCATGGGGTAAGACTTTATGACTACAACACCAAAAGAAATTGCAACAAAAGCCAAAATATAAAATGATATCTAATTAAACTAAAGAGCTTCTGCACAGTGAAAGAAACTATCATCAGAATGAACAGACAACCTACAGAATGAGAGAAAATTTTTGCAATCTATCCATCTGACAAAGGGCTACTATCCAGAATCTACAAAGAATTTAAACAAATTTATAAGAAAAAAATTTAAAACCTCATCAAAAAGTGGGCAAAAGATATAATCTGACACTTCTCAAAAGATGACATTTATGCAGCCAATAAACATATGAAAAAAAAGCTCATCATCATTAGTCATTAGAGAAATGCAAATCAAGATCAAAATGAAATACCATCTCACACTCATTAGAATGGCAATCATTCAGAAGTCAGGAAACAACAGATGGTGGAGAGGATGTGTAGAAATAGGAATGCTTTTATACTGTAGGTGAGATTGTAAATTAGTTCAACCATTGTGAAACACAGTGTGGCAATTCCTCAAGAATCTAGAACAAGAAATAACATTTGACCCAGCAATCACATTACTGGGTATACACTCAAAGGAATATATATCATTCTACTATAAAGACACATGCACACGTATGTTTATGGCAGTGCTATTCACAATAGCAAAGACTTGGAACCAACCCAAATGCCCATCAATGATAGACTGAATAAGGAAAATGTGGCACTTGGCACATATACACCATGGAATACTATGCAACCATTTAAAAAAATGAGTTCATGACCTTTGCAGGGACATGGATGAAGCTGGATACCATCATCCTCAGCAAACTAACACTGGAACAGAAAACCAAACACAGCATGTTCTCACTCATAATTGGGAGTTGAACAATGAAAATACATAGGCACAGGGAGGGAAACATCACACATTGGGGCATGTCAGGGGATGAGGGGCTAGTGGAGGGATAGTATTACAAGAAATATCTAATGTAGATGATGCATTGATGGGTGCACCAAACCACCATGGCTTGTGTATACCTATTTAACAAACCTGCACATTCTGCACATGTATCTCAGAACTTAAAGTATTTTTAAAAAGGATGGCATAATAAAGATCAGACTAAGAATATCATAATAAGTATTATACTCTTAAGTGCTCAGACACCGAAGAAGATCTACTAGCATCAACACCATCCAGAAAACAAGACCTCACCAGACTAAGTAGCAAGGAACTAGAAACCAATCCTAAAGAGACAGAGATATGTTACTTTTCAGACAGGGAATTCAAAATAACTGTTTTGAAAAAAAAACACACAAAAAATAAAAGAAAATATATAGAAAAAAATCAGAATCCTATTAGATAAATTTAACAAAAAAGATAAAAATAATATAAAAGAATCAAGCAGAAATTCAGAAGCTGAAGAATGCAATTGACATACTGAAGAATGCACGAAGTCTCTTAAAAGTAGAATTAGTCAAGCAGAAAAAGAATCCATGAGTTTGAAGTCAGCATATTTGAAAATATGGAGTCAGAGAAGATGAAAAAAAGGACAAAAAATAATGAAGCCCACCTACATGTTATAGAAAATAGTCACAATAGGCAAATCTAACAGTTATTGACCATAAAGAGGAGGTAAAAAGAGAGATTGAGATAGAAAGTTTATTCACAGATGATAACAGAATCTCACAAACCTAGAAAAAGTTATATCATTCAAGTAAAAGAAGGTTTTGGAACACCAAGCAAGTTTAACCTAAAGAAGACTACCTAAAGACATTTAACAATCAAACTCCTAATGATCAAGGAGAAAAGAAGAATCCTAAAAGCAGCAAGAGAAAAGAAACAAATAATATACAGTGGTGTTACAATACATTTGGCAGCAGACTTTTCAGGGGAATCTTTACAGGCCAGTAAAGAGTGACATAACATTTTTAAAGTGCTGAAGGGAAAAAAAATATTTTACCTTAGAATAGTAGATCTGATAAAAATATTTTTTAAACATGAAGGAGAAATAAAGACTTTCCCAAGCAAATAAAAGATGAAGGATTTTATCAACACCAGATCTGTCTTTAAGAAATGCTATAGAGTGTTTATTAATCTGAAAAAGAACACTAATGAGCAATAAAAAATAATCTAAAGGTATAAAACTCACTGGTAATAGTAAGTACTCAGATAAAACCAGAACATTACAAAACTATAATTGTGATGTGTAAACTACTCATATCTTGAGTAGAAAAACTAAAAGGTAAGCAGCCAGTCAAAAATAGTAACTACAACAACTTTTCCAGACAAAGTTCAATACGGTATAAATTTTTAAAAAGGTAAAAAGTGGGGGTGATTATATTAAGTGTAGAGTTTTATTAGTTTTATCTTAACTTGTTTGTTAATTTGTTGTTGTTGTTGTTTATCCAATTAATATCATGTTGTGATCATTTTAAAATGATAGGTTATAAGATACTATCTGCAAGTCTCATGGTAACATCAAATCAAAAATATATAGCAGGTATTCAATAAAAAGCAAGAAATTGAAACATGCCACCAGAAAATAGTCACCTTCACAAAGAGGAAGACAGGAAGAAAAATAAAAAGGAAGGGAAGACCACAAGGAAAACCAGAAAACATATAACAAAATGGCAGGAGTACGTCCTTACTTAGCAACAGCATTGAATTTAAATAGACTAAACTCTCTAACCAAAAAATATATAGTGGCTGAAAAAATAAAATCAAGACCTAACCATCTTCTGCCTACAAGAAACACACTTCACCTATAAACATACACGGATTTAAAATAAAAGGATGAAAAAGTATTCCATGCAAATTAAAACCAAAGTCAGGCAGGAGTAGCTATACTTATATGAGACAAAATATATTTCAATACAAAAACTACAAAAAGAGACAGAGAATGCCATTACATAATGATAAGGGGTTAATTTTACAAGATATATAACAATTTTAAAGATATACGCACTCAACACTGGAGCACCCACATTTAAACAGCAAATATTAACAGAGCTGAAAAGGAATATCGTCTGCAATGGAATAATAGCTGGAGACATTAACACCCACTTTTAGCATCAAACACATCATCCAGAAAGAAAATCAACAAAGAAACACTAGACTTAATCTGCAATATAGACCACATAAACCTAAGAGACATTTACAGAAAATTTCATCCAAGAGCTGCAGAATACAGAATACACATTCTTCTCCTCATCCCATCGATTATGCTCAAGAACAAACCATGGGTTAGACCTAAAAATAAATAAATAAATAAATAAATAAATAAAGCCTCTAAAAACATTTACAAAGTTGAAATAATATCTAGCATCCTCTAGAATAACAATGGAATAAAACTAGAAATCAATACAAGAGAAATTCTGGCAAATCTGCTAACACATGTAAATTGAGCAATATGCTTTTGAATGACAACTGGATCAATTAAAAAAATTTAAAAAGAAATCTTAAAATTTCTTGTAACCAATGGAAATGGAAACACAATGTACCAAAATTTCTTGAATACAGCAGATGTACTATTAAAAAAATTATAGTCATAAGCATTTCTATCAAAAATGTAACAAAACAATAAATGCTTATGGAATACTCTATTTATCATAATATAATTGTGTGACTCTATCAAAGCATCTCATGTACCCTATAAATATATACATCTACTATTTACTCACATTTTTTTTTAATTAAGAATGAGAAATACTAGACCAAAATGGTGGCTCATGCTTGTAATCCCAGCCCTTTGAGAGGCTGAGGCAGGCAGACTAGCTGAGGTCAGGAGTTCAAAACCAGCATGGTTAACATGGAAAAACTCCATTTCTACTAAAAATACAAAATTTAGCCAGTGTGGTGGTGGGCTTCTGTAATCACAGCTACTTGAGAGGGTGAGACAGGCTTGAACCAAAGATGTGGAGGTTGCGGTGAGCTGAGATATGCCATTGCACTCCAACCTGGGCAACAAGAGTGAAACTCTGTCTCAAAAAAGAAAAAAAAAAGAACTAGATAAACTTAAAATAAACAATGGAAAACCAAACCCAAAATAAGTAGAAGAAAAGGAATAATAAAGATCAGAGTAGAAATAAATAAAATGGAAATAAGAAAAAATACAAAATATCAATGATATAAAAAAATTATGTTTTAGAAGACAAGCAAAGTAGGCAAATTGTTAGCCAGTCTACCTAAGAAAAAGAAAACTCAAATAAAATCAGATGTGAAAAAGTAGATATTACAACTGATACCACAAAAATTCAAAGGATGATTAGAGGCTATTATGAGCAACTATATGCCAATAAATTGGAAAAGCAAGAAACAATGGACAAATTCCTAGACACATAGAACCTACTATAATTAAATCATGAAGAAATAAAAAACCTTACCAGACAAATAATAAGTAATGACATTGAAGCTGGAATAAAAAGTCTTCCAGCAAAGGAAAGATCAGGACCTGATAGCTTCACTCTTAAACATTACTGAACACTTCAGAAACACCAGTACTAATCTTAATAAAAATATTCTGAAAAATAGTGGAAGAAATAGTTCCAAACTCATTTTATGAGGTTTGTTTTACTTTGATACCAAAATCAGAAAAGAAACACATCAAAAAAATCTGTAGGCCAATATACCTGATGAACATTAATCCTGAAACACTCAATAAAATACTAGCAAACAAAAGTCAGCAATGTATTACAAGAATAATTCATTGAAACCTAGTGGGATTTATCTCAGAGATGCAAAGATGGTTCAACATATGCAAACCAGTCAATGTAATACATCATACCAACAGAATGTAGGACAGAAAACATTTGATCATTTCAACTGATGTGAAAAGGCATTTGACAAAATTTAATATTTCTTCTTGATTAAAAAATCTCAGAAAAACATAGTATAAAAGGAACACATCTCAACACAGTAATAACCATATACAACAGATCCATGTCTGGTATTATACTAAATGAGAAAAAACTAAAAGCTTTTCTTCTAAGATCAGAAACTGAAAAGTATGCCCATTATCACCACTGCTATTCAATATAGTACTGAAAGTCCTATCTAGAGCAGTCAGACAAGACAAAATTCAGATTGGAAAGGAAGGAGCCAAATAACCTTTGTTTGTAGATAATATAATCTTATAAAAAAGTCTCCACCAAAAACTATTAGAATTAATAAACAAATTTGGTACAGAAACACTACAGAAATCAGTAGCATTTCTATATGCCAAGAGGAAATAATAAAAAAAAATCAAAAACAACTCCATTTATAATTGCTAGAAATAACATTAAATTCTTAGGGATTAACTTAAGCAAAAAAAAAGGGAAATATATCTACAATGAAAACTATAAAATTCTGTTGAAAGAATTTGAAGAAGAAACAAAAAAAGATATTTCATATTCATGGATTGGAAGACACATATTGTTAAAGTGTTCATTATCACCCAAAGTTAACTATAGATTCAATAAATTCTTATCAAAATATAGTAACATTCTTCACAGAAACACAAAATAAAATTCTAAAATTTCCAATGATTTACAAAAGGTGCAGAATAGCCAAACCTGAGCAAAAAGAACAAAACTCAAGAAATCATATTACCTGGCTTCAAGTTATGCAACTAAGCCATAGCAACAAAAACAGCGTGGTACTTGCCTAAAAACATACACATAGACTAATGAACAGAATAGAAAACTCAAAAGTAAATTTGGGGTGAATATCCAAGATGGTTGATTAGGCACAACTCCAGCACACAACACCCAGCGAGAGAGATGCAGAAACCCAGGGATCTCCTAGCTCCAACCGAGGTACCAGGTACATTTCAACGAGTCTGGTCCAATGGTGAGCAAAGACCACTCAGGGCAGACTGAGGCGGAGAGGGGTGCTACTTCACCCAGAAAGTGCATCTGACCAGTGAGTTGGAGGCTCTCCTTCTGGCGCTCCAGACCAGATACAGTGCTTCCCCCAGAGCCTCAGAAATACACATAACAGGGGATCTTTGCCAGTCAAGCGCAGGAAATTATAAGTGCAGAGTTGAATAAGAGCCTGCGGACTGAGCTATCGCCCCCTCCCCCGCCTGGTGAGAGAGGGAGCTGTAAGTGAGAGCAGCTGGGTGAGCCCATAACCCTTGACCAGAGAGAGAGGAATATAAAAGGGGGAGATGGCCAGGTGTGGCTGAGCAGGTCCCTATCCTCCCCCACAAACCCCAGAGGGCTGAAGCTCTGACTCTAGTGGGTTGTGCAGCCAGTGCCACAGTCTGAGATAAACCCTGAATGATCCAGCCCAGTGGAGGAAGGGCACAACCCACCACAAGACGGGTGGGACTGGGCTACATGTTTTAACAAAAAACACAGGAAGCCTACATAGCAACGGGATGGATTAGGTGGGCCTAATCTCCCAGTATAAACAAAAAAGAGGTAGGAAGCTTCCCTAGTAACTTGAAGGAGTCCTTAGAAACCCAGTAGTGCCTCCACAGACAGACAAGTGACCTCATCAAGCAGCTCCCTGACACCACAGCCAGGTAAACCCACAAAGATGGGGAAAAACCAGCACAAAAAAGATGAAACCCATCAAAGACCATAACACCTCTTCTCATTCAAGGGATCACAACTCCTCAACAACACAGGATCACAACTTGACCGAGGAGTGCAACGAATTGACAGAAACAGGCTTCAGAAGGTGGATAATAACAAGATATTCTGAGCCAAAGGAACACATTCTAACTCAATGCAAAGAAACCAAAAACCTTGAAAAAAGGGTAGACCAAATGCTAACTAGAATAACCAGCTTAGAGAACATAAACAACTTGACGGAGTTGAAAAATACAGCATGAGAACTATGTGAAGCAAACATAAGTTTTAATAGGTGAATAGATCAAGCAGAAGAAAGGATATCAGAGATTGAAGATCAACTCAATGAAATAAAAAGAGAAGGAAAGACAAAAGAAAAAAGAATGAAAAGAAATGAACAAAGCCTCCAAGAAATATGGGATTATGTGAAAAGACCTAATCTAGGTGTACCTGAATATGATGGGGAGAATGAATCCAAGTTGGAAAACATGCTTCAGGATATTATCCAGGAGAACTCCCCAAGCCTAGCAAGGCAGTCCAAATTTCAAATTCCTCCACAAAGATATTCCTCAAGAAGAGCAACGCCAAGGCACATAATCGTCAGATTCACCAGGGTTGAAATGAAGGAAAAAATGCTAAGTGCAGCCAGAGAGAAAGATCAGGTCACCCACAGAGGGAAGCCAATCAGACTCACAGCAGATCTCTCGGCAGAAACCCTACAAGCCAGTAGAGGGTGGGGGCCAATAGTCAACATCCTTAAAGAAAATAACTTTCAACTCAGAATCTCATATCCAGCCAAACTCAGCTTTGTAAGTGAAAAAGAAATAAAATCCTTTATGGACAAGCAATTATTGAGAGATTTTGTCACCATCAGACCTGCCCTACAAGAGCTCCTGAAAGAAACACTAAGCATGGAAAGGAACAAATACCAGTCACTGCAAAAACAAACCAGTTGGCAAAGACCAAAAATGCAATGAAGAAAATGAGTCAACTAATGGGAAAGAAAACCAACCAGTAACAAAATGCAGGATCAAATCCACACATAACAATATTAGCATCGAATGTAAATGGCCTAAATGCCCCAGTCAAAAGACACAAACTGGCAAACTGGATAAAAATTCAGAACCCATCAGTGTGCTGTATTCAGGAAACTCATCTCACATACAAAGACATACATGGACTCAAAATAAAGGACTGGAGGAAGATATACCAAGCAAATGGAGAAGGAAAAAAAGCAGGAGTTGCAATCCTAATCTCTGATAAAATGGACTTCAAACCAACAAAGATTGAAAGAGACAAAGAAGGACACTACATAATGATAAAAGGATCAATCCAACAGGGAGAGCTAACTATCCTAAATATATACGCCCCCAACACAGGAGCACCCATATACATAGAGCAAGTTCTTAATGACCTAAAGCGAGATTTAGACTCCCACACAATAATAGTGGAAGACTTCAACACTCCACTGTCAATATTAGACAGATCAACGAGACAGAAAATTAACAAGGATATCCAGGACTTGAATACAGAGGTGGACCAAGCAGACCTAATAAACATATACAGAACACTCCACCCCAAATCCACAGAATATACATTTTTCTCAGCACCACATTTCACTTACTCTAAAATTGACCGTATTATTGGAAGCAAATCACTCCTCAGCAAATGCAAAAGAACGGAAATCATAACAAACAGTCTATCAGACCACAGCGTAATCAGACTAGAACTCAGGATCAAGAAATACACTCAAACCAGCACAACCACTTGGAAACTGAACAACTTGCTTCTGAGTGTCGACTGGATAAACAATGAAATGAAGGCAGAAATAAAGATGCTACTCAAAACCAACCAGAATGAAGATACAACTTACCAGAATCTCTAGGACACCTTTAAGGCAGTGTCAAGAGGGAAATTTATAGCAATAAATGCCCACCAGAGAAGAGAGGAAAGATCTAAAATTGACACCCTGTCATCAAAATTGAAAGAGCTAGAGGAACAAGATAAAAAACTCAAAAGCTAGCAGAAGACAAGAAATAACTAAGATCAGAGCAGAAATGAAGCAGAAAGAGGCACAAAAACCCCTTCAAAAAATCAATAAATCCAGGAGCTAGGTTTTGAAAAGATCAACAAAATAGACAGACCACTAGCCAGATTAATAAAAAAGAAAAGGGAGAAGAATCAAATAGATGCAATAAAAAACAATAAAGGGGATATCACCACTGATCCCACAGAAATGCAAACTACCATCAGAGATTACTACAAACAGCTCTACTCACATAAACCAGTAAACCAGGAAGAAATGGATAAATTTCTAAACACTTGTACTTTACCAAGACTAAACCTAGAGGAAGTTGAAACCCTGAATAGACCAATAACAAGGGATGAAGAAGAGGCAGCAATCAATAGCCTACCAACCAAAAAAAGTCCAGATCCAGATGGGTTTGCAGATGAATTCTACCAGATGTACAAAGAGGAACTGGTTCCATTCCTTCTGAAACTGTATCAAACAACACAAAAGGAGGAAATCCTCCCTAACTCATTTTATGAGACCAACGTCATCCTGATACCAAAACCTGGCAGAGAGTCAACTAAAAAAGAAAACTTCAGGCCAATATTCATGATGAACATCAACGCAAAAATCTTCAATGAAATACTGGCAAACAGATTGCAAAGCACATCAAGAAGCTTATCCATCATGACCAAGTAGGCTTCATTCCAGGGATGCAAGGCTGGTTCAACATATGAAAATCCATAAATGTAATCCATCACATAAATGGAAGCAAAGACAAAAGCTACATGATTATCTCAATAGATGCAGAGAAGGCCTTCAATAAAATTCAACAGCCCTTCATGCTAAAAACTCTCAATAAACTAGTTATTGATGGAACGTATCATAAAATGATAAAAGCTATATATGACAAACCTAAAGCCAATATCATACTGAACAGGCAAAAGCTGAAAGAATTCCCGTTGAAATCAGGCACTAGACAAGGATGCCCTCTCTCACCACTCCTATTCAAAATAGTATTGGAATTTCTAGCCAGAGCAATCAGGCAAGAAAAAGAAATAAAGGGTATTCAATTAGGAAAGGAGAAAATCAAACTGTCTCTATTTGCAGATGACATGATTGTATATCTAGAAGACCCCATCGTCTCAGCCCAAAAACTTCTCAAACTGATAAGCAACTTCAGCAAAGTCTCAGGATACAAAATCAATGTGCAGAAATCACAAGCATTCCTATATACCAATAACAGACAAACAGAGAGCCAAATCAAGAGCGAACTGCCATTCACAATTGCTACAAAGAGAATAAAATATCTAGGAATACAACTAACAAAGGATGTAAAGGACCCCCTCAAGGAGAACTACAAACCACTGCTCAATGAAATAAGAGAGGACACAAACAGACAGAGAAACATTCCATGCTCATAGTTAGGAAGAATCAATATCATGAAAGTGGCCATACTACCCAAAGTAATCTATAAATTCAACACTATCCCCATCAAGCTACCATGACCTTCTTCACAAAACTGGAAAAAACCACTTTAAACTTCATATGGAATCACAAGAGACCTCACACAGCAAATACAATCCTAAGCAAAAAGAACAAAGCTGGAGGCATCACACTGCTGGACTTCAAACTATACTACAAGGCTACAGTAATCAAAACAGCATGGTACTGGTACCAAAACAGAGACATAGACCAATGGAACAGAACAGAGACCCCAGAGGAAACACCACACATCTACAACCATCTGATCTTTGACAAACGTGACACAAACAAGCAATTTGGAAAGACTCCATGTTTAATAAATGGTGTTGAGAAAACAGGCTAGCAATGTGCAGAGAGCAGAAACTGGACCCGTACCTGTCACCTTACACTAAAATTAACTTCAGATGGACCAAAGATTAAAACATAAAACCTAACACCATAAAAACACTAGAAGAAAACCTAGGCAAAACCATCCAGGACATAGGCATAGGCAAGGACTTAATGACTAAAACACCAAAAGTAATGGCAATAAAAGCCCAGATAGACAACTGGAATCTAATTAAACTCCAGAGCTTCTGTACAGCAAAAGAAACCATCATTAGAGTGAATCAGCAACCAACAGAATGGGAAAAAGTTTTTGCAATCTACCTATCTGGCAAAGGGCTAATATCCAGAATCTACAAATAACTAAAACAGATAAACAAGAAAAAAACAAACAAGCCCATTCAAAAGTGGGCAAAGGATATGAACAGACACTTTTCAAAGGAAGACATATATGATGTCAACAAACATATGGAAAAATGCTCATCACTGGTCATTAGAGAAATGAAAATCAAAACCACACCAAGATACCATCTCACACCAGTTAGAATGGCAATCATTAAAAAATCTGGAGCCAACAGATGCTGGAGAGGATGTGGAGAAATAGGAACACTCTTACACAGTTGGTGGGAGTGTAAATTAGTTCAACCAT
The DNA here is from genome assembly GCA_004027715.1 of Plecturocebus donacophilus. NCBI lineage: Eukaryota > Metazoa > Chordata > Mammalia > Primates > Pitheciidae > Plecturocebus > Plecturocebus donacophilus. The sequence goes on along the minus strand of PVKP010026152.1, from coordinate 7,734 downwards.
TGTGGAAGACAGTGTGGCAATTTCTCAAATGAAACAGAAATTCCATTTGACCCAGCAATCCCATTACTGGGTATATACCCAAAGAAATATAAATCATTCTACTCTAAAGACACAAGCACATGTATGTTCATTGCAGCCTTGTGTACAATAGCAAAGATCTGGAACCAACCCAAATGCCCATCAATGATAGACTGGACAAAGAATACGTGGTACATATACACCATGGAATACTACACAGCCATAAAAAACGATGAGTTCGTGTCCTTTGTAGGGACTTGGATGAATCTGGAAACCATCATTCTCAGCAAACTGACACAAGAACAGAAAGCCAAACACCACATGTTCTCACTCATAGGTGGATGTTGAACAACGAGAACACGTGGACTCAGGGAGAGGAGCATCACACACTGGGGGCAGTTGGGGGGCTAGGGAAGAGACAGCAGGGGGTGGGGAAGGAGGGGAGGGTGGGGAGGGATAACATGGGAAAAATGCCAGATATAGTATACATCTAACGTAAAATAAATTTTTAAAAAATTTAGAATGCTTATATACAGAGTCAGACACTGCAGACACAAAGTCAAACAAAGCCGAAGTGCCTTTAGATATCAGATAACCTATTATCTGAGGCTAAGCTTTCCTTTTGTGTCCTGGGCTCTACCTCTTCCACATTCCCAGAGACCTCACTCAAATGATTATTATTCCCTTTCATAGATGTCTTCATACTCTGTCATTATAGACTCTTACTCATTGGTCTTGAGAGATGCTCAAGATTTCCATCTTTAAAAATCTCTGCATCCTATGTCTTGCTCCAGTTATTGTCCTTTCTTCTCCTCTTCACAGCTAAATTTCATGAAGGAGTTGACTATACTTATTTCTGTCTTTTTACCTCTCACTCACTTTCAATCCACTTTTGATATCTACTCACATTACTCCATTAAAACTTCCCTCACTAAGACAAACAATGACTTCCCTTTCAGTCTAGCCAATGGACTTTGTCCACCTTATTCAAATGTTTTTCCAGTACCTAGAACAGTGCCTGTAATAAAGTTGGTACCCCGTCAATATTTGTGGAATTAATGTGTGATGTTTTTTCAGGCCTTATTTTGCCAAACTATTACATAATCTGAACACTTTGCCTTGCAACATTTCCTTTCAGTGGCTTCTGTGACACTATATTCTGACATTTTCCTCTTACCACTCCAACTTCCCCTGCCAATCTCCAATACTTGTGTTTCCTCTTCTACTAACATTTAAAATGTACAGCTTGGACATTTCTATATGCATTCTCCTGTTCTGACACATTCTCAGTAGTTACTTCACCCATGTCCATGGCCTTCACATGACAATTTATCTTCAATCTATTCCTCAAGCTCAGATCTTTCTCTTAAATTCCAAACCAGTATATCTACCTGCCAGTAGACTAGCCACTGGATGTCCTACAGTCACCTCAAGCTCAACATGTTCAAAATTGGACTCTTACAATCCTTCATGCCCCAAAATTGGCCTGTACCTTCACTAGTGACCCTGGTTTACCAAATGCCACCTCTATCCTCCCAGTTGCTCAAGCCAGAAATTTGGATATTCATTGCACTTCAAATTAATTTCAATCTTGACAAACACTATCTCATCCAGGATATCATGATCAACATTAACACTGATGAGTATGTTAATAGCATATCTTTGGTGTGATGTGTTGAAAATAGTACTTTATGTCTGTGGTTCTCTTCACCAAAACCCATAACCCCAGCCTAGTTAAGGTAAAAACACCAAAGACATTCCAGTAAAGGAACATTCTGCAAAATGCCTGACCAGCATTCCTCATAACTATCAAGGTCATCAAAAGAAGTCTCAGAGAACAGTCACAGCCTCTTGGCTAATGAGCCTAAGGAGACATGACAACTAAATAGCTCTTGTGACTGGACCTGGAATTTCCTCCCTGCCCATTTTTTTAACCTAGAAAACTCATACTCATTTTTCAGGCCTCAGCTGAATGTCACGTCTTCAAGGAAGTCTTTCTTGACTCCACAGATCAAATTAAATCTCCTTATTCTTTGTTCCCAAACATCACATGATTTTTCTCAGAGAAGACTCATTAATTCCTATAACGGTTCGCTCAGTGTACATATCTCTCTGCTAGACTGTAAGTGCCTTGGAAATAAGGACCTATCACTAATAAACTGCTGGATCTCCAGGATCTCAAACACAGGCTGGAAAACTGACATACAGGCCAAATCTGTCCACCACGTTTTTGGAAATAACATTTTATTGGAACACAAATGTGCCCATTTATTTATGTATTGTCTATGGCTGCTTTCACATTATAACAATAAAATTGAGTAATTTAAACAGAGATGTATAGCCAACAAAGTTTAAAATACATACTATGTAGCTCTTTACAGAAAATGTTTGCTCGTTACTGGCCTAGAACAGTGCCTAATACTTGCTGGGCCCTCATTAAACATTTACCAATTAGTTAATTAGTATTTTTTCCTCAATAGAAAAACAGAACACACATTTTTTGAGTCTTTTGATTATTTTTAATTAATCTTGAGTTGTTTTAGAAAGAGTTACCATCTCCTCAACTAAAGAATTTCTTCAAAGGCAGGATTGGATTGGCTTTTCTCTTTGGATTCCTCACAGTTCCTAGTTCTGAGCTTTCTAAGAGGACTGCTGTCACAGTGTCGTCTCCCATTCTTCATGCCCTCCTTCACAGCAGCCCATTTAATAGCAGACAAGTAATGACTAACATTAAAAATCTTGGTTAATTCTCTTCAACAAACAAAACCAAATAAATTTACATTGTGGACAAACTTCCTAGGTAGAAATATCTGCCATCAGAGGAAATAGTGGAGCCCTGAAAATACAGCACTCTCAAGATGAAAACAAACCAGTAGCTACTTGCTTAAGGACAAAGAGAGCCTGACATAGAGGAAGATAAAATAGGAGACAAATTTGGGTCCTGTGCCTATCTGGCCATTAACTAGATATTTAAGGCCAGGCAAGTCACTCGACCTCTCTGAGCTTCAGTTTTTCCACATGCAAAATGAAATGTAGAACTTAATTTGTAAGCCTTTCACTATAGCCATGTTGGTACTAAATAAATTTTTAAGGCCTACTTCTGAAAAGCCTAATGGTAGCTCAGAGTAATGACTGTGCTCAACTCCGTGAACCACAAATTCCCCTGTGCAGCCCACATTAGCCCACTTTGACTAACACAAGGGGAAGCATGACTTAGTTATTGCTTAATAAATGCTGTTTATTATAAAAATAAATGGTTTTTAATTTTTTCATTTCTTATTAGATTTTTTTCATTTCTAGTTAGTTCTAGTATTTTTTAAATTTTTATTTTAGGTTCAGGGGTACATGTGCAGGTTTGTTATATAGGTAAATGGCATGTTGTGGGGGTGTGGTGTACAGATTATTTCATCACTCAAGTGATCAGTATAGTACCCAATAGGTAGTTTTTTGATCCTCATCTTCCTCCCACTCTCCACCCTCAAGTAGGCCCTGCTGTCTGTTGTTCCAGTTGTTCCATTCTTTGTGGCTATATGTACTAAATGTTAAGTTCCTACTTATAAGTGGGAACATTGGGTATTTGGTTTTCTGCTCCTGTGTTAATTCACTCAGAATAATGGCCTCTAAATCCACTCATGTTGCTGCAATGGATATGATCTGATTCTTTTCTGTGGCTGCAAACTCTTCCATGGTGTAGATGTACCATATTTTCTTTATTCAGTCTATCATTAACCTACCTTTAGGTTGATTCTATGTATTTGCTATTGTAAATAGTGTTGCAATGAACATACACATGCATGTGTCTTTATGATAGAATGATTTATATTCTCTTGGGTATATACCCAATAATGGGATTGCTGGATAGAATGGTCATTTTGCTTCAAGTTCTTTGAGGAAATTTACATTCCCACCAACAGTGTATAAACATTCCCTTTTCTCTACAATCTTACCAGCATCTGTTATTTTTGGCTTTTTAATAATTGTCATTCTGTCTGGTGTGAGACTGTATCTCACTGTGCTTTTGATTTGCATTTCTTCAATGATTAGTGATATTGACCATTTTTCCATGTGCTTCTTAACAACGTGTATGTCTTCTGTTGAAAAGTATATGTTCCTGTCTTTTGCCCATGTTATAATGGGGTTGTTCAAGTTTTGCTGGTAACTTTCTTTAAGTTCCTTATTGATACTAGATATTAGTATCTAGTATCAATACTTTTGTCAAACATATAGTTTGCAAAACTTTTCTCCCATTCCATAAGATTACTGAGGTTACTGTTCACTATGTTGATAGTTTGTTGTTGTTGTTTTCTGGCAGAAGCTTCTGTTTAATTAGGTCCCATTTGTCAATTTTTGTTTTTGTTGTAATTGCTTTTGGCATCTTGATAATGAACATAGGACCTGGAAAAGAAAACCAATTTCAAAAGACAATAGAAAAATTAAATCCAAAATGTTCTTAGAGGTGAGGAGGCTGGAAAAGGGTGAAACTAGGTGGTCCCAAAGGCCCCTTTCAGGCATGACACTTTATAGTTCTATGATCTTATCTCATCCAACTTCTGAGAACTTAAACAAACCAGCCTTTTAAAGGGCAGGAAGCTGCTGGGCAATTGTTGTAAGTAGAAAAAAATGAAGCATTTAAAGACAAAAAGATCAGACATTAAATCCTACCTTTGTTGCTTCTCTGTGACCTTGGTGAGGCCACTTCACTTTTATGAGCCTTGATTTCCTCAGTTATAAAATATGATTAATAACAGCTATCTCATAAGATCAATCCAAAGACTAAATGAAATAATGTGGTAAAGCACGTAACTCATCGTAAACACTCAGACTCTTGAAAAGTATCAGAGCAATCCCATCTACCTCTCCACTTTCACTTTTTTTTCCCCTGTGGCACATATCATGTTGAGCTCTTCCTTCTTTCTGCTTAGAGATCAGCAAAGTTTCTATATAGAGAATTTCCCCCTGTTCCTCGTCTACTCTCTTCCCCTAGTATCTGCAATATACTCCTTCCACTTGGCCAGTGACAGACAGAACAAGAGGAGTTTGAGGCCCATTCAGCAGGCCAGACTTTTAGTCTGATTTGTAATAGGTTATGCCTATTTTTTTTGTACCTCATGTTGGCATTAGTGGCAACACATAAGGCCGTGGGAAAAAAGTACTGGCTCAGGAGCCAGGAGGCATAGATGAGTCCATTCCCACCTCTGTGAAATGGGAAGTTGTATGTGTATTGTGAGTGAGCAGACTGGCATTGAAAGATGATCTTCAGTATTCTCTTAGCAATAATGTTCTATAAATCAAAGGACTGATGGTCCAAATTCACTAACATTTAGAAATTGGAACCAAAGTAGCCTAAAATTCTTGAGCTTCCCTTTTCATTTATTTCACAGGACCAGGATCTTAGGCCCTCTCTCCTTAAGGGAGAAATGTGTTTGTATGAAACATATGGGAGACACAAAAGGGATTTTGGTATGAGTAATTTAAAATGAGAAGATAGTGGATGCATTTGAAGGGGTGACTTTCTTAGAAATTTAAAATAAAGTACCTGGAGAGAGAGAAATTCAAGCAACTGTAACTATTCCAGGAAAATGTACCACACATGCAGCTGCTCAGGGCTTCATGTTTATCTGTCTGAGCCATGGGTGTTTGTTCCAGCAAGGAAGGATGCTGATACATTTAAAAGCCATGGTAATGCATTGCCATTCTCCCTGGCAAAGTGTGTTGCCAAAACCAATTTTATTCTGTAAAAAATTGTGTAAAGTTCAACAAGACCTTGTTCCATAAAGCTGGGAGCATCTGGAGTACTAATGATACTTAAGATTTTTCTCTAGGCATCTGGTGATCATTCAGTTACAAAGGACTAAATTTATATTTCTTTTCTTCCATTTGGCCACTTTTTTTCTTTCTCATTTCATTTTCACTTCTCCCCAGATTCTCAGCTCCTTTTCTCTACTTCTCTCATGTTTCCTTCTTCTTTTGTATTCTTTATATCTCTTGTCTACTTCTTAACTTTTTTCTCCTCCCTTTCTTTTTTATCTTCCTCACCTTATGCCCTTTCCATTTTTTTCTTCCTTCTTCTTTTTCCCTCATCTTCTCTCTGATCTTTTTTTCTTCTCTCTTGCTTCATTTTTTTCTCCAGTTTTTTTCTTCTTCCTTACTCAATTCCCAGTATTGTCAAGGAAAAAAAAATCTTACTTATGGCCATTTTCCTCTTTCCAGGGGACTTGAAATTCCAACTAGAAATATAGAAATAGATTCCATGTGACACAAAAAGTCTTACTCAAGGAGCCTTCGCAGATATGCCACATCAAATTCCAGTCAGTCCACTCCCATTAGCCATCTATTTGCTTCCATGACTTCTATGCCTCTCTCTCTGCTAGGTATCCACTCGCTACTAGGCTGCTTTTATCATCAAAATCTCTGTAATCAGGCACTAGCTGTGTAAGTGTACCAAAGTAATGCTCAGGTCCCTTCCCCAAAGAGACTTACAGGCCATAACAGATAATAGTTGATAAAAGCACATAAAAAGCATAAAATGATCAAACATCAGAGCAAGAAACTACCAAGTCTACAACTCTGATGTTATGTTGTTTTGAAACTATAATTCAGAGAGAAAAACTACCTTACCATCAGTGAGGGGCCAGATCATGTAGCCCTTATTGTGGAATTGGATGATGCTTTAACCACAAAGGGCAGACTCTTATTGGCCGCACTTCTCTTATCAAGAGGCAGAGTCTCATTTGTTTCTGTAATACTAACACCTAGTGTAGGATGCTCTCTACTAAATGAGTATTGATTGACTGACCTCTAGGTTAGGACAGAATCTTACATTGCACTTTTAGAAACTCCTCTTTGTTCAACTTTAAAAAAAAATGGGAGAGATCCAAGATGGCCGACTAGCAACAGCTCAGGAAAGTAGCTCCCAGTGAAAGCGCAGAGAATGAGTGGACGCCGCACTTTCCGACGAGTTTTTGTTGCCCACAGACCGGGAGATTCCCAGCAGAGAAGCCACGCGGGTCGCCGGCGCGACTCTTTTGGCTGGCGCGGCTCTTTTGCCGGCACCCAGCACGGCGCTTCCCGGTGCGGAGTATACGGGACGGACGGGCTTGGCTGGTCCCATCCCCACAAGGAAAACAGCAATTGGAAGCGCTGAGGACTGAGAGTTTCACAGCAAGCACAGCGAACCCGGGAATGTCTGGCTCAGAGGGGAACCGGCATCCGCCAAAGGAAAACTAAGAAACAGAAAAACTTCATCACCGGGCGGAGAGAGATCCAAAATGGCCGCGTAGCAGCGGCTTGGGATTGTGGCTGGCGGTGAGGGCGCAGAGAGCGAGTGGACGCCGCAGTTGCAGACGAATATTTGATGCCCATGGACTGGGAGATTCCCAGCGAGGGAGCCACACAGGTCGCCAGCGCGACTCTTTTGGCCGGCGCGGCACTTCTCGGTGCGGAGTGTGCGGGACTGGATGCCCTTTTAGTCGGACTCGGCTGGTCCCATCCCCACAAGGAGAACAACAATTGGAAGTGCTGAGGACTGAGAAGCACAGCTGAACCCGGGAAGGCCCAGCTCTGTGGGGAAGGGGCGCCCCCCAAAGGAAAACTAAGAAACAGAAAAAACTTCATCACCAACAAGCCAGACGTCCACTCAGAGACCCAATCTGAAAGTCGGCAATTACAAAGACGACAGGTGGATAAATCCACAAAAATGGGAAGAAACCAGTGCAA
>PVKP010026151.1:0-32825 GCA_004027715.1 Plecturocebus donacophilus | reverse complement strand
TTTCTTTTTTCTGAGATGAAGTTTTGCTCTTCTTGTTGCCCAGGCTGGGGTGCAATGGTGTGATCTCAGCTCATCGCAACCTCTGCTTCCGGGTTCAAGTGATTCTCCTGCCTTAGTGGGTGGGAGTAGCTGGGCTTACAAGCACGTGCCACTAGGACCAGCTAATTGTTTGCATTTTTAGTAGGACAGGGTTTCTCCATGTTGGTCAGGCTGGTCTCGAACTCCCGACCTCAGGTAATCTGCCCACATCGGCCTCCCAAATTGTGGGATTACAGGCATGAGCCACTGTGTCTATCCTATTCCATTATTTCTAAGTTTACACTTTATCCCCAAATAAATTCCACATAAAGATTTCAATGTAAAAAAACCTTTGTATTAAAAATGTAAAAACCATAAAGAATAAGGAACATATAAATATTTACGTAATCTTGGCCTGGGGAAGAGCTTTCTAAGTACAAAACAAAAAGCAAATGCATAGAAGAAAACAATCAATCGATTTGACCACATATAAATTGAGCCGCCTGACATCAGAAACACAATAAATAAAAGTAAATGTCAAACCACTATGAGAAAATATTATTTGCAGGATGTATTGTAGAACAATTTCATATCTCGATTTCGTGTCTCCTGCCCCCACCGTTTCGGTTCCGTAACTCAGGGGCTGGAACTTCACTTTCTAGATGCCTTGCTGGCTTCTAGTTGGCTAATGGGAGGCCATGGTGGAAATTGAATGGTGAGAGGAGAAAGGAGTCTCTTTTGATTTCTGACTGAGGTCTGCATCCCTGCAGCAGCAGCCAAGCCACCTGCACCCCAAGCACCAGGCCTGTGGTGCTCCCTCAGAGCTCAGTGCCCTCCTCTCAGATGTCTGAGTGCTGCTTCAGGAGCTCTCTGAGAGTTCCAAGCATAGATCTTGCAGTGTCATGCCCTGGAGGTCTGAGCGTGAGCCTTAGGCAGCGTCCTCCTTCACATGCCTAAGTTCTGGATGTACCACGTCTGTTTTTCTTTTTCCCCCCAAACCTGGGAATGGCAGCTGCTTCTTGCGATTACTGATCTCTGGGTTACCTCTTCCTCCTTTGCTTTCTATTTCGTGTCTCTCTCTCTTTTTCTTTTCTCGAGACAGAGTCTCACTCTGTCACCCAGGCTGGAGTGTAGTGGCACGATCTCAGCTCACTGCAGCCCCGGCCTCCCTGGCTCAGGTGATCCTCTCACCTCAGCCTCCTGGGTAGCTGGGACTACACGTGCGCCACCACACCCGGCTAATTTTTTTTTTTTGTATTTTTAGTAGAGACAGTGTTTTGCCATGTTGCCCAGGCAGGTCTCAAACTCCTGGACTCAAGCAATTCGCCCGCTTTGGCCTCCCAGAGTTGTGGGATTACAGGTGTGAGCCAACATGCCCGGCCTGCTCTGCATCTTCTCAACACCTGCATAGTCAATTCTTATGTTAAATTCTCTCTGTTTGCAAATACCTCTGATTTTCCTTTTCCTGGCCAAATCCTGGCCAGTGATATAGTCTATATCTAGAAATTCTACCTCAGGAACTTATTTTAAGAAAGGAGTCATAGTTGTATCAAAAAAATTGTGACATAATTTATTAATAGCAAAAATGTCAAACAACAACAACAACAACAACAAAAAACCCCCGAAAGCCTGAAAATGTAAGTTTGGGGTTTGTGTCCCCAAAAAAGATATGTTGAAGTTCTAACCCCTCAAGCTTCAGAATGTGAACTTATTTGGAATTAGAGTCATTGTAGATGTAATTACTTAAGATGAGGTTGTGCTAGAGTAGTGTAGAACCTTAATCCAATGTGACTGGTGTCCTTATAAGAATTGAGGAAGGCTGGCCTGGCACGGTGGCTCACACCTGTAATCCTAACACTTTGGGAGACCAAGGTGGGCGGATCACGAGGTCGAGTTCGAGCCGATCCCGGCCAACATGGCGAAACCCTGTCTCTACTAAAAATACAAAAATTAGCTGGACAAGGAGGCGGGCACCTGCAATCCCAGCTACTCAGGAGGCTGAGGCAGAAGAATCGCTTGAACCGGGTAGGCTGAGTTTGCAGTGAGCTGAGATTGAGCACTGCTCTCCAGCCCAGTGGACAGTGCGATACTCAGTCCCCCCCCCCCAAAAATAAATAATTGAAGAAGGCCAGGCACTTTCCCAAAGTACCTGAAATCCCAGTACTTTGGGAGGCCAAGACAGGAGGATTGCTTGAGACCAGGACTTCCAGAACAGCCTGGGCAACATAGCAAAACCCCATCTTGTTGAAAATATAAAAATTGGCCAGCTGTTGTGGCGTATGCCTGTAATCCCAGCTACTCAGGAGGCTGAGATGGGAGGATCACCTGAACCTGGAGGTTGGCTGCAAGGAGTCCTGATGGCACCACTGCACTCCAGCTTGAGTGACAGGGTGAGACCGTATGTCCCCTCCCCCTCCCCCACAAAAAAGAACTGGAGAAGAAACACAAAGACACACAGAGAGGACAGTCATGGGATGACAGGCAGAGACTGGAATTATGCTGCCATGAGCCAAGGATGGTTGGCAACCCCAGGGAGCTAGGGGAGTGATATGCTTGGAAAAGATTCTCCTTTTGACCCCCAAGGAGGAACCAATCCTTGATTTTGGACTGATGGCCTCCAGAACTGCAAGAAATGCATTTTTTTTTCTGTTGTAAGCCATTCAATTTGCAGTATTTTGTTATGGCAGTCCTAGGAAACTGATACAATGAGATGGGTTAAATAAATTATTATATCGTCACACGATGGAAAACAGCAAAGATGAAAATATAAAACAATATTGTGGAAAAACGTGTAATAATATAAAAAAATGTTCGTGATGCATTACAATAAAAAATAAGACTTAGGGCTGAGTGTGGTGGTTCATGTCTGTAATCCCAGCACTGTGGGAGGCCGAGGTGGGCGGATCATGAGGTCATGAGTTCCAGACCAGCCTGGCCAACATGGTGAAACCCAGTCTCTACTAAGAATACAAAAATTAGCCTGGATTGGTGGTGCATGACTGTAATCCCAGCTACCTGGGAAGATGAGGCCAGAGAATTGCTTGAACCTGGGAAGCAGAGGTTGCAGTGAGCCGAGATCGCGCCACTGCACTCCAGCCTGGGCGACAGAGCGAGACTCCGTCTCGAAAAAGAAAAAAAAGATTTTACACAATTTGAGCCTATTTTTGTAAATTAGACACACACACACACACACACACACACACACACACACGGTGAACAACAACAAGCCTGAAGGGTTACACCTAAAATAACAATAGTTATATGGGCAGGTGGGAAGTACTGTGAGTGATTTCTATTTTCTTTCTTTTGATTATCTTTGTTTCTAAATTTTATACACAGAGCATGGCTTATTTTTGAACAAGTCTTTTTAAAAAAGTGCTTTTAGTGTCAGCATTTTCTCTGATTCTTGCAAGGACCCTATGGGAGACTTAGCAGTTATTGTTACACTTTATCTCCTATGGATAAACTGAGCCCCACAGAGAGGGGTCAGGGAAAGGTACGTCCTTCCCATGCCACGATCAGAAGTTGAAAGAGAACTTGTTCAAATAAGAGTGGGAGCATTCCTTTCTCTCCCTGAGACCAAGCTCCATCCAGGACACCTGGAGAACAAACTGAGTAGATGTGAGTATCCATGATAAATTATCAAAGATGTCACTGGAGAAACCATATAAATCTCTTGGCTATTTTTAGTACCCTCTGTTTCCACTGACTAACTCCACAGGACCTTACGCAGCTTCACAAGAACACCATTTTGATATTTATTTATAATTTATTTTACATTTATGTTTTATTTTTATTAAAGATTTTCAAACATACAAAAGTAGAGAGAACAGTGAACTGTCCTGAGCTCAGCATCCAGCTTCAACAACCACCAAAACTTTGCCATGCCAGCTTTACCCTACCCGACCCCCAGTTTCCCCTAGAGTATCTTAGAGCAAATTGCAAACTTCATGTCATTGTACTCATAAATACTTCCGTGGGCATCTCAAAAAAGAGGGGAGAGTGTGGATATTTTCTTATACAACCTTAATGTTGTTATCACCTCTAACAAAATTAATTATAATTCCCTAATATGGTTTGGCACTGAGTCCATAGTCAAATTCCTCCTGGGGCCTTATTTGGGCTCACCTCATTGTCATAAACATCCAGCATTAAGCCATGAAGCAGGTGGTGCCTCCCAAATCTCTGAGAGGTTTGCCTTGCTGATATTGGTCCTTCCTGGGACATGGAGTTGAGTAATGGGTCTATGGTTGGAGGAAGGCAGGTAGAAGATGGATGCTACACACTTTTGTGGAAAGGGGACTTCAGGAGAGGGCTCTGGCTCTGCTGTGTGACCTTAAGTATGCTACTTACACTGTCTGTGCTGCCATTTCTGCTTCTATTAAGTGTGGAAAACAACCAAAGCCAGTGATTTCCCTGTTTATCTGCAGGTCTTTTCCCTGCCTTTCTCCATCATGTCTGGAGGGCAGCTCGAGGACCAAAGCTGCGCCCTGAGGACAGACAGCCCTGGGAAGGGATGAGGAAGATCAGGGTTCTCACTGATGCTGTTGGTCCGCTGAGCTTATTGACCCGGGGACCACCTACCCCTGGACCTCCTGTTGCAAAGTGCAAATGTGTTCTCTGATGAAAAGAGTCAACATCTGTAAAATGTTTAAAGAGGTTTATTCTGAGCCAAATATGAGTGACTTGAGGCCCAAGATACAGAGTTAAGAGGTCCTGACAACATGTGCCCAAGGTGGTTGGGTAACAGCTGGATTTTACACATTTTAGGGGGACAGAAATTACAGGCATGTAAGGTGTACATTGGTTCGGCTCAGAAAGGCAGGACAACTTGAAGCAGGGTGGGCAGACAGCAGGCTTCCAGCTGGATTCAAGTGGATTCAAAGATTTTCTGATTGGCAATTGGTTGAAAAAGTTATTATTTAAAGACCTGGAATAAATAGAAAGGGGTGTCTGGGTTGATATAAGCAGTTGTGAAAAGAAGGTGTTTTTTTTTGAGATAGAGTCTCTGTCACCCAGGCTGGAATGTGGTAGCCCAGGTTCAAGAGATTCTCCTGCCTCTCCTGAGTAGCTGGGACTACAGGTATGTGCCACCACGTCCAGTTAATGCTTGTATTTTTAGTAGAGAAGGGGATTCACCATGTTGGCCAGGATAGTCTTGATCTCTTGACCTCGTGATCTGCCCGCCTCAGCCTCCCAAAGTGCTGTGATTACAGGCTGAACCACCGTGCCCAGCTAAGAAGAGGTTTTTATCATGTAGATGAAGCCCCCAGGTAGCAGGCTTCAGAGAGAAATAGACGGTAAATGTCTCTTATCAGACTTTAAAATGTGTCAGACTCTTAGTTAAATCTCTCCTGGATCAGGAAAAGACCTAGAAAGGGAAGGAGATTCTCTAAAGAATGTAGATTTTCCCTGCAAGAGACAGCTTTGTAAAGCTATTTTAAAATATGTCAAAGAAATACATTCTGGGGTAAAACACTTTGATTTTTTTCAGGGGCTGCTATTTGTCATGTGATGCTAGGCTAGAGCCAGGTGGAATTCGGTCTCTTGTTGCTACAGGAGTCTGTTTTGCCAGCCTTAAGGCCTCTGTCTTAATGTTAATGCTGGCCAGTTGTGTCTGAATTCCAAAAGGAGAAGGGTGTAATGAGGTATGTCTGACCCCCACTTCCCCTCACAACCTAAACTAGTTTTTCAGGTTTATTTTGGAATGCCCTTGTCCAAGAGGAGGGGTCCATTCAGTCATTTGGTGGGCTTAGAATTTTGTTGTGATCGGCAGTTCACAGTCTAGCTAATTCAATAGAGGGCTTGGGTTATGACTTGCAGCCAAATGCATTTGATGCACGGATTGATGTAAAAGACCTTCAAACTCTATTAAGGTGACCTCGAGGGGTCTAAACAGTAAGAGGGTCTCCCCTTCTCCCTTTCCCTTGACTTCATATTCATGTGTATGTCAGCAGTCTGTGTGAGACTAAAAAAGGGTGCCTTTGCTTGCAAACAGAGCAGCAATGCAGCTTGAGAGCTGTTGAGAGGAGACAAGCAGATACCACCCCTAGGACTGAGGAGCACCCTGGGCAGTGTGGGGAGGCAGAAAAGTGACTTCCTACACAGCTGTGGCCAGACTGTCACTCGAAGAATCTCTGGCATTTTGAGAGGCTGAGGAGGGCAGATCACTTGAGGTCAGGAGTTGGAGACAAGTCTGGCCCAAATGGTGAAACCCCGTCTCTACTAAAAATACAAAAATTAACTGGGTGTGGTGGTGGGTGCCTGTAATCTCAGCTACTCAGGAGGCTGAGGTGGGAGAATTCCTTGAACCTGGGAGGCGAAGATTGCAGTGAGCTGAGATCATGACACTACATTCCAATCTGGGTGACTGACAGAGCAAGACTGCTTCAAAAAAAAAAAAAGAAAAAGAAAAAAATCTCTGGGATTTCCTCTTTGTGAAGCCTGGGGGTGGCACAGGGCCTGTGATGGTTAATTTTATGTGTCAACTTGGCTGGGCCATGGTGCCCAGATAGTTGGCCAAACATTATTCTGGATATTTCTGGGAGGGCATTTTTGGGTGAGATTTACATTTAAATGGGTGGACTTTGAATAAAAGACTGCCCTCCCTAATGTGCAGGTTTTGGGGAGTGCAGAGGGGCATTCAATCAGCTAAAGGCCTGAGTAGCACCAAAGACTGACCTCCCCTGAGCAAGAGGGAATCCAGCAGCTGACAGCCTTTGGACTTGAACTACAGCTTTGGCTGTTCTTGGGTCTCCAGCCTGCCAGCCCACCCTGCAGGTTGTGGACTACACAGCCTCTGTAATCACATGAGCTAATTCCTTAAAATAGACCAATTTATATACACATCCTATTGATTCTCTTCTTCTTCTTCTTGAGACGAGGTCTTGCGCTGTTGTCCAAGCTGGAATGCAGTGGTGTGATAATGGCTCACAGCGGCCTCAAACTCATGGGCTCAAGCAATTCTCCTGCCTAAGCCTCCTAAGTAGCTGGGATTACAGGTGTGTGCCACCATGCCCAACTAACTTTTAAGAATTATTTTGCAGAGACAAAGTCTGGCCATGTTGCCCAGGCTGGCCTCGAACTCCTGGCCTCAAGCTATTTTCCTGCCTTGGCTTCCCAAAGTGTTAGGATTACAGGTGTAAGCCACCATACCTGGCCTGGTTCTATTTTTCTGAAGAACCCTGACTAATACATTCCCTATACTTGCAAAATTAAGTTGTAGTTGTCCCATGGGTAAATCGAGGCAAAGATATGTCCTGGCCCCTGAAATGATCAGGGTCAACTGTGTTACAAACCTAACTTGGGTCCACCTTCCCTGTGCAGCAAAGCCAAATACTGACGTGGAGATTGGCATAGAGAGAACGTGAGGCATTGCAGGATGCCAAGCAAGGAGAATCAGGCAGCTGAAGCGCAGGACCTAACTCTCCTATGGCTTACCTGTAAGGGTTTTTAAAGGTGGGGAGGCAGTGGTTACCAGCAAAGACATAAATCAGTACATGGAGGCTATACCTTGGTTTCACCTGAAAAGGTGGGACATCCTAAAGCAGGGACTCACAGGTCATAGGTGGATTCGAAGATTTTCTGATGTGCAATTGGTTAAGGGGGAGAAATTTTGTCTAAAAACTTGGGGTCAGCATAAAGAAATGTCGAGCTGTGGCCTTTGGCGTGGCTTCCTCCAGGTCCCTAAGGAAGAAATTTAGAACAAAGAACAGCAGTCAGGGTTCAGGCCTCAGCTCCCCTTTATCTGAGGTCTGTGTGCCATCAGACAGCAGTTTCCAATCAGTGGGGTCTGGGTTTCTGAAAAACAACTCAGGGACATCACTAAATGTTATCTTGGCCAGATGCAGTGGCTCACACCTGTAATTTCAGCCCTTTGGGAGGCCAAGGCGGGCATATCGCTTAAGCTCAGGAGTTCAAGATCAGCTTGGGCAACATGGCAAAACCCTGTCTCTACTAAAAATATAAAAATTAACTGGGCCTGGTGGTGCATGCCTGTAATCCCAGCTACTTGAGGAGCTGAGGTTAGAGAATTGCTTGAACCTGGGAGGCGGCTGTTGCAGTGAGCTGAGATCATACCACTGTACTCCAGCCTGGGTAACTGAGAGACTCTGTCTCAAAAAGAAAAAAAACAAAAAAACTATCTGTAGTTTCCATGGGAAACCAAATATTTTGTGGTTCTAACTTTCTTGGCTATTGTTTTAAACGATTATTACTTCTTGCTTATCAGGTTGCTCATTTACTTCTCAGGGGTAGCCTGGAATAGTTATCTACTGGCACCTGACAAATTACCCTGAAATGCAGGGGCTTAGAGCAACAAATCTGCATAATGTCAAGCAGTTTCTGCACTTCAGGAATTTTCCCTGAAGGAACTCAAGATTTTCCTTTATGTCCATGCTTAGGATGGAGCAGGACTCTTGGAGGGGTCCCTGCTCTGTTTCAGCTGGGAAAGTGCTTGGGGCTTGTCCTGGCTCTTCCCACTGGGCCACCTTGGTGTTTCACAGAGGAAGCCAGCAGCCATCACTCAGGCATTGAGGGTATCTGGAGCCCAGAGGAGCCATGTGCTGAGAATTTTCCTTGCCTGGGAAAAGGGGACAGGCAGGATGAGTCTCCCCACCAGACCCCGAGCAACTCTACTTTATGACCTGCTCCAGCAACGTTCTCTGACCATTTTACAGAAGGGAAGACTGATATCTGTACCTACAGATGTTTTCTTTCCAGCTTTTCAGATACCCTGTCCCTTACCTGGAAAAGATTAATGCTAATAGCCAGGGCACTGGGAGCCAGGCAGGCATAAAATTCAGGGATCTCTACCTTCATTATGCAAATTTTCCCGAATTCGTCCTTGTGTTCTCCCTGGTGGCCCCAGTCCTACAACCTTCTATGTCATCCTCTTTGGAGAATAAGCCTCCAGCCTTCTGTAAAGGTGGGGAAGGTGGATCCTTCCTCCTCTTTTATAAACGCTGTCTTTGTCCCACTTTCTAAAGTATCTGTGGCCGCCAATGTTTCAGTCTTTGGGAAGGTCATCCGTATAAATGGGCTGTTTCTTGGCTTTCTCTACTGCTGACGAAGGGTTCCACTTTCTCGGATCTGCTAAGTCAGTTAGCCCTTCTCCATCAACTTTTCAGATTCCAAACATTTGCTGCTTGTGTCTCCTTCTATGTTCTCTTTGTTTTTAGGGGTACAGTCTGGACAAAGGCTTAGAGGTCGAATGGCATAAAAACAGGGGCTTATAATATGTGCTCAGCATTGTTCTAAGTACATCACATCTATTTGCTCATGGAATCCCGACTCACTTCTACAGGAAAATGGGGACACAAAAGAACAAAAGACGTGAACTAACTTGCATCAAGTGGCACAGTTAGAAAGAGGTTGCACCAGGATCGGAAGCCAGACAGCTTGGCTTGAAAGTCCTCATTCTTAGCGCCCCACCCCACTGCCACATGCAGTGTAGTCTACATGGTGAGGAAGTCACTTCCTGGAGCCAAAATGTCTTTAAGAATGGACACTGTTTTAACCTGCAACCTGTAGAATATCCCTCAGATAATATTTTCAAGACAAACATAAGTACAGGGAATATCCTCATGAACTTTCAGGTTACTCTTAGGAATCTTACAAACAAAAGAACTCTTGTGTCCTGTGTGTACCTCCAGGCCGAGACGTCAGTTCCTCCCATGAATGCTTTGGACTCAGCTGTGGGTGGGGACAGCTCTACCCACCACTTCTCTGCAAGGTATGCAGGTGCTCACTGGTGACTGTCCTCTTGAAGGCGAAGTGTCATCTTACCCACGTGGCCCTGCTGGTTCCTTAGTGGTGGGGACTGTGTCCTCTATCTCCCTAGTCCCTAGCACAGCTCTTGACACACAGCAGGCGCTCCACAGACATTTGCTGAATGCATAGTTGAATGCTGCTCCCTCCCCATCTCTTCTCTTCACTTGTGATCCCATAACCAGGCTGACTGCCCCCACTACAAGACCTCTTCTAATAAAGTTTGGATTTGTGAACCTGCCCAAATCTCACATTGAGTTATAATCCCCAGTGTTGGAGGAGGTGCCTGGTGGGAAGTGATTAGATCACAGGACATTTTCTAATGGCTTAGCAGCATCTCCCTGGTGCTGTCTTGCGATAGAGTTCTCCTGAGATCTGCTTGCTTAAAAGTGTCAAGCACCTACCCCTGCCCGCCTTTTCCTTCTTCTCCAGCCATGTGAAGATATGTCTGCTTCCCCTTCACCCTCCACCATGGTTGTAAGTTTCCTGAGGCCTCCCCAGAAGCAGAAGTCTATACAGCCTGCAGCACTGTGAGCCAATTAAGCCTCTTTTCTTGATAAATTACCCAGCTTCAGGTATTTCTTTATAGTAGTGTGAGAATGGACTAGTACACCTCCCGACGCACACACATATCCAGCTCCTACTCAGGACAGTCAGGCCAAGTAGGCCAAGTTGACTGTATCCTTACCCCATTCCTTGGTTTCCAACCCTCCTGGCCTGGCCCCATGTCTGGCCCCAGCTTGTCTCTTGGACATAAGGATGAAATGCAACTGTCTGCCTCTGAACTGCAGTCTCAGGTTTTAGCTCTCTCCAATGCTGGAGGCTCTGGTGGGGGATAGACTAGGTCATATATTAAGGTACAGGCTGAACCATTCTAACAAAGGATCCCCAGATACAGTGGTTTATGTAAGATGGAGTTTTCTTCCTTTCTCACTCACGTCTCTAAATGCAGGCAGGCCTGGCAAACTACTGGCCCATCTTGAATGACTTGCTGTAGTCAATGGCATGTGGGTGGAAGTGACAATGTTTCAAAAAACCAGGCTGTGAGAGGCCTTGCAGGTTACTGTTGCCCCTCCTGTTCTCCTGCTTTTCATCATAAGAAGCATCACCCCAGCCAGCCTGGTGGTTCAAGGAAGGTGACAGAAAGTGGAGCAGACGCAGACCAGAGCTGCCCAGCCGCCCAGCTGAGCTCAGCCAGAATAGCAGACTCCCAGCTAGACTGCAGACACAGTGGAATGAATGCTTCCTGTTTTGTGCCATGGAGATTCTGTTCTTATGACAGTGACAATCCAGGATGGACAGGAGGTTCTGCTCCATGAAGTTGTTCACGGACTCAGGTTAGCACCCACCCCACCAGCCTAGCACACAGCTCCCCTCTGCCTAAGACAATGGTTCTAGCCACTGGGAAGGGAAAAACCAAACAAGTATGGGGCAAGTGGCTTGACTTTAGGAAACTGACAGCACTTCTGCACATATCTCATAGGACTGCATTCATTACACAGCCGCACCTAGCTGCAAGGAGGGAGGTTGGGAAATACAGGCTTGCTCTGGGCTGAATATGTCCCCCTTCCAGATTCATATGTTGAAGTCCTGACTCCAGCAACTCAAAACATATTTGGAGACAGGATCCTTAAAGAGGTGATTAAGGTAAAATGAAACCATTAGGTTGGGCCCTAATCCAATGACTGGTGTCCTTGTAAGAGGAGGAGATTAAGACACAGACACACACAGAGGGAAGACCATGTTCAAAGTGGCTCTTTTCTGGGGGGCTTAATATTCACTGTTGACCTCCCAAGCCAGGCAGGCCAACCCTTCCAGCCAGGGGAGGTGTCCGTCTAGCTGCCCTCTTCTGGGTTGCAGCTTGTGCCCTGAGGGGCCACTGGAAGCAGGAGGGAGCCCTGGCCAGTGCAAGGAAACCTGAGCAGAAGTCTGCACACTCCAGCCCATGTGGTGTTCTCCTCCTCAGTCATGGCCGGCGTGTCAGTGACCAGACAGGTGCCGACGGTCCAGTTGCCATCTTGAAGGGCGAAACGCTGGCCTTTCTCTAAGATCATTGGCTGTCACAAGATTAGGCTGAGCTTCAGGTCCTCCGGGGCATAGCAAGCTCCTTCCGTGGGGGCAGGATAACCCGACAGGCCATGTCCCAAGTCAGGGAGAACATGATAGGATGTAGCGGGACACAAAGGGCTTGTGCGGGCCACCTTCCTCCTTGCTGAGGATGCAAACCTGGGCCTTCACCTTGGGCAGGGCTGGACGGAACCTGCTTGAGCATGACCAGGCCCCGCCGTAGGTCCTCCCTCTTTGAGCCTCGGACCAGGGCCCTGAGGTTATCTCCAGCCTCGGCCGTCTCCAGGCTCTTGTGGACCATCTCAGTGCCGGTCACAGCGGGGCGGATGCTCTTGCTATGTCCCAGGATGTAGCTATGTCACAGCTCTTGCTATGTCACAGTCATGTCCCTTCTTTAAAATGCCATGTTCTAGCATACCTGTCGTCACAGAGCCACGGCCAGGGACGGAGTACCCAGACTCCATGGGCAGCAGGAAAGGCTTCTCCAGGTCCCGGGAGGGCACTGGGATGTAAGTGTCCGCAGCGTCCAGCAGCTTCTGCACAGACTTCAGGCCTAACTCAGGGTCCTCATCCTCAAGCGCACAGAGAGCGGAGCCTATGATGACTGGGGTCTCCTCCCCTTTATAGCCAAACACAGGGAGCAGCTCCCGGATCTCCAGCTCCACCATCTCAGAGTCCTGGACAGCGTCAGCCTTGTTCACATACACCACCACATGCTCCACCCCAATCTATCTGGCCAGTAAGAGGTGCTCTCGGGTCTGGGGCATGCGGCTGTCATTGGCTGCTACTGCCAAGGGGTGCAGTGCCTTTGATCATATTCTTTTTTTTTTTTTTGAGACAGAGTTTTGCTCTTGTTGCCCAGACTGGAGTACAACGGTGAGATCTAGGCTCACCTCCGCCTCCTGGGTTCAAGCAATTCTCCTGCCTCAGCCTCCTGAGTAGCTGGGATTACAGGCATGTACCACCACGCCTGGCTAATTTTATATTTTTAGTAGAGACGGGGTTTCTCCATGTTGGTTAGGCTGGTCTTGAACTCCCAACCTCAGGTGATCTGCCCACCTCAGCCATCCAAACTGCTGGGATTATAGATGTGAGCCACCATGCCCGGACATGAGCATATTCTTAACATAATCTGTATGATCCTGGCAGTCTGTGTGGGCATGGTGGCAGGCTGCAGCGCTATACTCCACGTGGGCTGCATTGATGGTGATACCCTGAGCTTGCCTCTCTGGGGCATTGTCAATCTCCTCGTATTTCTTGAACTTAGCCCCACCTCCCTTGACTAGAATCTTCGTGATGGCTGCAGTCAGCGTGGTCTCACTGTAGTCCACATGGCTGATGGTACCCACATTCACATGCGGCTTGTTGTGCATGTAAGTGGCCTCCACGGCCACGCCACAGCACGAGAGGGACAATGCCAGGGTCTTCAGCAGCCGCAACAAACCCTACAGCAGGAAGGTCGGGCTGGCAGTGAGATCGCTGAAGTGGGGTGTCGCACACAGCAGGGTGGCAGCCACCATTGTGGTCATACTCACACCCTGGGAACACAGACATAGGGAGACAACAGTCACTCACAAGCCAAAGAGAGAGGCCTCAGAAGAAACCAGCCCCGCCAACACCTTCATCTTGGACTTCCAGCCTCCAGAACTGTGATAAAGTAAATCTTTGTTGTTTAAACCACTCTGTCTGTTGTACTTTGTTATTGCAGCCTGAGCAAACTAATACAGGCTATACCTGGGTTGCCATGTTCCCAACGAAAACTAAGGAAAGAGAAGGGAAGAAAGGATACTGGGGGCAGCATCCATCTCCCAGGAATTCTCACTCGTGAACATGAACTAGCACATCACTTCCACCTTCCCAGTCTCGTAGGTCCCCAACCCTTGTGAGGTGGGAGCTCCAACATGTACCTACTGGCTGCTCACCTAAATCAGCATTGCAATTCTCTACATTACATTGTGTACATTTACAAACCTTCTAAGGGGTCCATAGACTTCACCAGGTTGTGGTCAGGTGTCTGTGGTTTGTTGTATCCTTTCTGGGTCATTAGCAGGCTGAGTGCTTGAGTGTTACTCACACTGTCTTTAATTCGGTGCCAGGACTCCACGGAGAGACGCCTTAATAATTCCATCTCCATTGTCTTGCAGCAGGATCGGGCAGAAAGTGAAGTTGAACTCTGATGCAGCTGCCACAGAGAGCTCAGCCCATCACACTGGGGCTCTGGAGCTGGGCTTGCCAGATGGGCGTTCCACATTGAGGCAGGGGCTTGGACCTTTGGCCCTCCACAGTGACGGGCCACAGGAGCAGACATAAGTCAGCTTCCTTCCACTGAGGACAGTTCCTGGGAGGAACCCTGTGGTGACCTGCCAGCAGCCAGAAGTCCTGGCAGCTGTAAGAATGAGTTCCTGGGTCCTGTGGGGGACTCTGCGTAGCATAGTACAATATCCAGACACCATGGTAGCCATGCCAATTCTAGGTCAGATGGCCATAGTCTACCTGTAATTTTCTCTGTGTTCTCTGCACACTTGTGCCAAGCTTTGGCCGATAGCTCCAAGAGACATGCATGTAAATACCTTGGAATTTTGAGGCGAGGTGGGTGGGCTAGGATGAGTGTCTCTTTTGAAAATTAGATCCCTCCAAGCTTCTGCTGAAAGGATTCCTGCTGTCTGGAGCAGGGTGTGGGTGCTGATGAGGAGGGGCAACATCTCTGGGAAGCCTGGCCCTGCTCAGGGGGTGCTGAGTGGTTGGCACAACCCTCCTTCCACGTTCCCCCTCAGGGAGACTGGACTTCTATGCACTGGGCTCCGGGAAGGAGTGGGCAACAGGCTGTCTGCCAGCCACAGCAGTCTAGGCAGAGGCTTTCCCTCTCTTCTTGGGCATTGCAGACACTCCAGGCTCTGCCATTTACTTCTGCTTGAGGGCTTTCTTAACCATCGCTGTGCCATGGACCCCTGAACATTATGCGCTAAAGCCTGTGGACCCCTTCTCAGAGTAATAAGTGTATAAAATAAAATACAGAACTGGCCAGGTGTGGCGGCTCACCCCTATAATCCCAGCACTTTGGGAGATTGAGGTGGATGGATCACCTGAGGTCAGGAGTTTGAGACCAGCCTGACCAACATGGCAAAACCCCATCTCTGCTGAAAATACAAAAATGAGTCGGGTGTGGTGGTGGGCACCTGTCGTCTCAGCTACTCAGGAGGCTGAGGCAGGAGAATTGCTGGAACCCGGGAGGTGGAGGTTGCAGTGAGCTGAGATTGCACCACTGTACTCCAGCCTGGGTGATGAAGCGAGACTCCATCTCAAAAAATAAAATAAAATGCAGAACTCACAAAAGGTAAGTATATAAAATAAAATACAGAAGCTTACAAAAGAAACCAATTTTATCGGAATAGATATGTAAAAATGTTGTAGTTAAACATATTTGTAATATAGTAATGCATATGCTTCTTTTTCAAGTTAACAAGATAAGGCAGCAGAGATCCATATCTAACAGCCGCCAATACAATTGTAATATCAAAGCAGGGATGAACATAAATGATATTCTGAGACATCTGTGACAACTATAATGGGATCTAAAACTATTTGTGATTTTTCCTGGGTTCAAAGTACTACTGATATTACTGTGCTTTGTGGCCTGAGATAGCTTTCCTTATCCAAGCTCATAGACACCCCTGAATTCTATCTGCAGACCTTTTAGGGGTCCAGGTTCAGAACGCTTGTGTAGTGAATTATGAGTCAGAAGAAGCTGAGCCAGCCTTGGAGTCAGGAGCTGGACTTTGCAGCCAGCAGTGTCTCCTTGCACTGCTCGGCAGCTGCAGGGCTGGTGACGGGCAGTAGCAGTCACTTGGCATGCCTCACCATATGGCTTGGGATTGGTAATTACTTGTGTATCCATCCATCCTTCCCTCCATCTGTCCATCTATCCATGCATGCATCCACTCAACAAATGTTTGTAGAGCATGATTCTGTGGGTTCCAGGCTGATGGAAGAGAAACACACCAAGAAATTACAGTCGAATAGTGTGCATGCTAACACAGAAGCATGAACTGAGTGAGGCAGAAGCGAGGGTGGGGGCTGGAGGGCATCCCAGGCAGAGGGGACAGTGTGTGCATGGCCTCATGAGTACGTAAGAGAGCACAGACAGTGCAGTGAAGAATTCTGCTTAGCTGCGTCCCCAAGGATGATCAGCTGGACAGAGTGGCAGACGGGGGCCAGGGAAGGCATCTGAGCAGGGAGAAGGCTGGTCACTCCTGTGCTTTGGAGAGATCTCCATGGAGAGGGACACAAGGAAGGTGAATTGAGCTGGTCTGGTCCCCAAGAGAAGGGAACAGATGTTTGACCACTATGAACCTTCTGATACATCTTGCCTAGAGCCAAAATTGAGACAGGTTGGGCTGCAAGGAACAAAGATGCAAATAGCTCTGCTGTGGAGGGGGCTTGACTGTTTCCACAGAAGTCCATCAGGACTGCTTTTTGTTGGAACAGGCTCGAATCTAAGGGATTAAAAGGAGGTGGTGGCTTATGGGTTGAGTCAGCATTAATGCCAATGAAATACAGCCTTTGAAGTCACCCAGCTGATCTTTCAACTTGAAACCTGTTACAAAACCAGAAAATTAATGGCAAATCATTTAAAAACAGCTCAGTAGCTCTCAGAGCTTTATGTCAGCCTCGCCCTCCAGAAGCCAAGCTGTAGCTGTGGTTGGTGATCCCTGACGCATGGGCTCAGCTTTCCAGAAGCAGAGAGTGGGGCAGGAACATTGCTCCTTCTGCGGCCTCTGCTCCGCTGCCTGGTTGATGTATTTCTCAGGCCTTCCTCCTAGGGTTGACTGGATGTATTTGTGCTGCAGATTAAGTGTCTTTCCCCAGGGAGTTTGTCCTCTGGCACTGGCAGATGCCTCTGCCCGCTGAGTGAGGAGGTGTGTTTGGGCCAACTTCAGGAGGAGCTTTGGAATCTGCTGGGCTCCACGTTTCGTAACAAGCCCGAGCTTCTCCGGGTTGCACTCTGGGGGGGCACTGCCAACTGGGAAAACAGAGAGAGAGAGAGATCTAAGAAGGAAAGAGACAGAGACCCAGAGAAGCAAGGGTAGGGGGCCGGAGGGCATCCCAGGCAGAGGGGCCAGAGAGCTTGTGCATGACCTGAAGGTGAGAAAGGGCCTGGGATGGCAGAGAAACAGCATGAGAATACAGTGTGGAAGTGAAGAGTCTGGGGTGGATCATGAAGGGTGGTGTCGGTCAAGTTCACAGGCACGTGTTCATTCGCCACTGAGGTTTTCAAACAAGGCAATGACAAGCTTAGCTTTACAGAGGCAGGGGTACCTTTCTTTGGGTCTCTGTCTCTAATTTATTATTCCTCTGTCTCTGTAGTTCTGTCCCTCTCTGTCTGTATCTGTCTTTATGCTGGTCTCTGCTCTGGCTGTCTCTTTGTGCTGAGTTCTTTCTCTCTCTCTCTCTCTGTGTTTGTGTGTGTGTGTGTGTGTGTGTGTGTGTGTGTGTGTGATGTGCATGTCTGTGAGTGTGTGTGTGTGTGCTTCCCAGCTCTTCCTGGGTCTGTCCCTCTCTGTCTTTCCCTCTGCCTGCCTCTCTCTGATTTCTAAGCCCTGGTCTCTGTTTTCCTCTGAATCTTGCTGTCAGCACATCTCAAAGTGCTGAGTTTTTGCTGCTGCTGGTGGTGGTGGGCACATTAATTGGGAAACCCTAGAGTCTCCTCTTGGAGGTCCACAACACCTGTGCAGTTGCCTGTCAGAAGTGCTGAGCCCTGTGGAAAGCAAACCTTTTTTGTTCTTGTTTAGCTCTGTGCTTTCCATCTCACTTGTTTGGCCACGGAATTATTTTTCCCCTTGAACCACCTTACTAGCATCCATGGAATCATCCTCAGCAGCATTTGCTGATGGGGATTCTGCTGTGTGCGTGGGCTCTGCTCCCATTTCTATCTGTCTAGTCTCTCTTTTTCTTTCCACTTCTCTGTGTTTCTGTCTCTTTCCTTCTTGGGTCTCTGTTTTTCTTCTCCATCTCTCTCTTTGTGTCTCTCTGTATGGTCTCCCTCATTCTTGCTTCTCTATCCCTCCCTCTCTTTCTCGCTCTCATTTCCCCTGAGGCCAGGGTAGCACAGGGGTTCTCCGGCATGCCAAGGGTCCGGGCACTGGGAGGCGAGGTGCTGAGTTGTGTGGGTTGGAGCGAGGCAGGAGTGGTGGGAACTTTTCCACCGGGAGAGTAAGTGAGCCAGAGGAGGACGGTGCCGCAGCCACTGAGTGTTCTTCCAAGGCCTGGGTAGGAGGTGCGGCTGGAGGGACGTGGCCAGCCCTGGTGCAGGATGGGGGAAGTGCCTGAACCCCACTGACTTCCCCAGCCACCACCAGGGATCAGCCTGGGCCACATCAGCTGAGGACTGCTATGAACATAAATTAAAAGGAGAGAGGTGTGAAAAGGGGCTTTGAAAGTACTCTGTTATTTGGTCCTCCTGTCTGTATCTTTCCTCCTCCCTTCTGGTTTGTTTGCTTTATCAACTCCTCTCCTTATCTTGTGCCTGAGGCCCTACTTTCCTTCCTTTGATCTTCTGAGCAAGAGGCCAACTTCTGACTGTGTGTTCACTGTAAGGCCTGGCATTTGTCCAATGCTTTAGCTGTTACACTAAGAACCTTTACACAGAGTGCTATGGTCATACAGTGAGTGGGCAGTCCTGCTCCCATTTCACAGATGAGAAAACCAAGACCCAGAGGGAGGTGAAGAGACTTGTCAATATCACATAGTAAGAAACGAAGCTCAGGCCAGCCAGTGCCAGTCCTCCCTTGGGGTGCCGTGCGGTGCCTGTGAATGCCTCCAGGGCATGGCCTTTATTACTGACATGCCACTTTCCAGTGCTTCCTCCCTGTTTGGGTCAGTGCTGATATGACTTCTGGCCAGGACTCCTCCTCAGCTGACACCAGAGCACCTCGGGTTTCTTGGGATCACTGGGTTCCAGCTCCCGAATCCCCTGAATCCCCGTGCTGCGTCAGAGCAGCGACTGGCAGAGGCGGGAGCTTGCACCTGGGCCCTCGCAGGTCCTTTGCTGATCCGTCTTCTTTTTCTCCAACCTTGGATCAGTTACGCCAGGAGGAGCTGGAGTGAAGGAGCTGGCCCTAATACAAATCTCTTTGGATCCTGGAACACTGACCATCAGTGCCTTTGGCAGCAGATGAATTTCCAGTCTTGTCTTACGTAAGGAAACCAGAAGTTCCTATTTCCCAACATACCAGAAAACCATTCCTCAGTCGTCCGCCATCAGTAGGGGCAAAATGAGGACCAGTGGGTGAAGCAGGATGGGACTGGAGGAAGGGGTCACAGTGGGCGGGGCCAGTGGATTCCAATAATTAATGGCTGTGAGGCTCTGGCAAGAGCTGGTACCCGGCCAGGCACAGGGAATGTATGATCTCACTTAATCCTCACAGCATCCCCGGGATGGAGGTCTGCTCTTCACACTCTATAAAAGAGGAATCTGAAGTTTGCATCCCACATCCAGAAAGCCCCTAAGCCAGGAGTGTCTGATGCCAGCCCATACCACGAAGCAGCCCTGCCTTGGGAGGTGATGGCTCTCTATTACTGGGGGTCAGTGAGCACTTGCTGGGTGCTGTATGAATGGTAACTGTGGCTCTGGTCTCAGGGTCTTGAAGACTCTGATCACTCTCAGACCACCAGCATGGCCGATACCCAGGCTCTGCATGCCATTGGCTCTGGGGAGACAAGAAATAACCTGGAATTTCAGCAAGGGTCAGAAGGTGTCACCTGAGAAAGGAAATTGAATGACTGGGACATAGCATTGAAACATTTGTCAGAGCAGATTGGGGAAAGCCTTAATGTCAATGAAGAAGCATCTAGATAAAGAAACAATAGATCACCAACTCAAAGCCCTAAGAATGTCTCTGAGACTGACAGGGAGAAAAGTCCAGGAAACAACATTTTGCGATAAAAAGCAAGCTGCCGAAGAAGATGTGCGGTGGGATATCATCTACGTGAAGAGACACACGTAACACACAAAACCTTCTATTTCCGTGTTAGTGATTCAGTGCATGACAATGCCAGCAAGAGGTCTGGAAGGAGACACCCAAAACTGACCAAGGAGTGTCCTCCAGGGGAAGGCCAGGAACCAAGGGGGAGCCTTGGCACAGGGCGATGGTGGAGGGTGTGGTAAAGAAGTTCCTTTGATTGATCTGTAGTGTTTGAATTGCTTACAGCAAAAATACATTATGTCCTTCTTAGGTAATTAAAAATAAATGCATAAGTAAATGAATAGAAAGTGCAAACCTGCTTTGTGGATTATAAATACGTGGAGTGGTGATTTGATCTGATTGATTGATGGACTGAGCCAATAAATACTACAGAGAGAGCGTCCTCTGGAACAGGCCTCATGCCAGAGCTGGAACTGCAGAAATGAACCCAAGGTGCTTAGAATCCAGTGAAGAAGGTAAATGGCAAACCCAGAGAGAAAATCCTAGGAGCTGTGACCGCCCGGGGAATCGCATAATCTAGCTGGCCTGAAAGAATCCTGGAGTCTTTGTCTAGAAGGTGACATTTGAGTGAGGATTTGAAGGATGATGTATATCCCCCAAATTCATGTGTTAGAAACCCAATTCCCAGTGTAACAGCTTGGGGAGCTGTGGCCTTTGGGAGATGATTGAGTCATGAGGCTCCAGCCTCATAAATGTGATTAGATGCCCTTATAAAAGAGCTTGACGAAGGGAGCTTGCCCCACTTTCACTCCTTCCATCCCCTGCACCATATAGGAACACAGTATCCTCCCCTCCAGACGATGCAGACAGAAGGTGCCATCTGGAAGTGCAGAGCCGCCCTCACCAGACACCAAAGCTGCTGGAGCCTTGATCTTGGACTTCCCAGCCTCCAGAACTGGAAGATAATGAACTTCTGTTCTTCATAAAGGACCCAGCCTCAGCGGTTTTGTTATAGTAGAACCAACGGATGAGACAGAGGAGTAGCAGCATGACTTGGATATGGGGAACAAGTCCTGGCAGAGAGCAGAAAGAGCCGCCGCTGTCTGGCAGCAAATCCAGAGCCACCTCCAGTGGGCACAGCCAGGCCTCCCATCCAGCTCCCCTTCCTCCTGGAGATGACACATCTGGGTGACAGCGTCTACCATGGGACAGGTGAAGACACCCAGATTCTAGTCTGACCCTGTTTCCTCCTCCATGTAATCGCCCTGATCCTGTTTCCCATCTGGAAGAGTTGGGAGAGGGCTAATTTCTGCCCTGCCAAGTTTCCAGGATTATCATGAAGATCAAGTGGGATTATGCCTAGAAAAGTATTTCATAAACCAAGAAGCACCAAACAAATATGATTTAGATTGCAATCTTGCTTCTAGAAGCTGAGCCAGTTGCCTAAGCAGACAAATTACATTTACAAAGAGGATCTGAACTTTCCCTCTCATATCCCCAGGCCTCCACTAACTAGGAGCAGGCAAAACCCTCTTGGTCTGTCTCCTTCTAGAGAGGCTGGGGTGGAGGAGGTAAAGAGGGGAGGGTGTGAAATAGGCAGGAGATGGCTTCGTCACAGCCATGGGCATGAGGACAGCCATTCTTTCCAGCTAGTCCGTGTGTGGGGTCAGGCCAGGCTCAGACCCAGCTATGAAGTCACCAAATAGGATTTTCTTTCCTCTCAGACTTGGCATTTTCCCTTTCTTTCTTTCTTTCTTTTCTTTCCCTCTTTCTTTCTTTCTTTTTTTCTTTCTTTCTTTCTTTCTTTCTTTCTTTCTTTCTTTCTTTCTTTCTTTCTTTCTTTCTTTCTTTCTTTTTCTTTTCTTTCATTTTTTAAACATCTTGCCAAGGAAACCAGTTCTTGGAAGATTCTGCACTCCTTCCATCCTGCAGAGAAGGGTCTGCGTCTTTCTATTGGGGGTCCCTAGTGCTGACATGGCCATTGTCCCCTCTGGCCCTCCATACACTGGGATGCAAGCAGAAATGCCACTGAGAGCTCCAGGGACCTTTATCAAGGATCAGAGCATCATGTGAAGGGAGGAGACTGGAAGAGCAGGGAGCAGATAGGGGCAGTATTTAGTAGGAATGGTGGTATGGCGTTCTAAGATTCTGCTGAGCTTGTCCAACTTAGCTCATTATGAATTTCCATTCACAGAGTCTAAAAAGGGATCCTTAAAAATTATAAACAATGCTTTTATCCCAGAGAGCAACCAACAATGGTCTGAGTGGGACTGTCATGCTTGAGTGTGCCTGCTCTTCATGTACAATGTTAAACTAAGAAACTCAGGTTTGTAATTTGTCAAGAAAAACTTGGAAGGCAGTTGAGGAGAAATCTATCATAAGCTAAAGCCTTTGCAGTTGTATCCAGCTCAAGGTATCAGGGAGTGGTGTGGAGCCTTGATCTTGGACTTCCAGTAGGGAACTGGAACAAAGATCCAGATACCTGGGGCCTAGCTCATGGTCTGAGGATGTGGGGCAGGAATACAGACCTGCAGCAAAACAGGATGGATGTTGTGATAGCGGATGTGTTCCAGGATCCCCAAGACCATCCTCAGGCTTGATGATTTGCTAGAGGCACTCACACAACTGAGAAAAGTTGCTATATTCACGGTTATGCTTTGTATCAGCGGAAGGACATGAAGTCAGAAAAGGGATAGGGTGCATAGGGTGGAGTCCAGGAGAGACCAGGGACAAGCTTCCAGTTGCCCTCCTCCAGGGGAGTTTCACAGACAATGCTTAATTCATCTAGCAGCAATGTGACACCACACATGGAGAGGTAGTGTGACCGAAGCTCCTGAGCCTCTGTATCCTGCGTTTTTACTGAGGGTGGGTGGTGCAGGCATGGCTGACCACCTGCATGGCTGACATTATGTAGTTAAAGAGACATTGTGTGTCCAGAGGCCTGCACCATCAATCTCATTGTTAGCATGGACTGTCTGGCACAGGCCCTGTATTAGTCAGGATTCTCTTGAGGCATGGAACTAATGAAACATATATATATATATATATGAGTTTATTAAGTATTAACTCACATGATTACAGGGTCCCACAATAGACTAGAGCAAGGAGAGCCAGTACCAGTCCCAAAACTGAAGGACTTGGAGTCTGATGTTCGAGGAGGCATCCAGCACAGGAGGAAGCTGTAGGCTGGGAGGCCAGGCAAGTCTAGTCTTTTCATGTTTTCTGCCTGCTTTATATTCTAGTCATGCGGTCAGCTGATTAGATGGTGCCCACACAGATGGAGGGTGGTCTGCCCTTCCCAGCCCACTGACTCAAATGTTGATCTCCTTTGGCAACACCCTCATAGACACACCCAGGATCAATGCCTTGCATCCTTCAATCCAATCAAGTTGACACTCAGGATTAACCATCACAGGCCCAAAGACACTATTATCAGGCAAGATATTCTAAAGGCTTAGGGGTTCTCTCCTAGGAGCTGGTCCGGGGCAGACATCTCTTTGGAATGCACAGGGTACGGACAACCCAGATCTGCTGAGCCAACTCTTTACTGCAAAGCCAAACTCTAGAGAACTCATGAGGAGCCTGATTTATTTGCGACTGTGGGTAAAACTGGGTGGGAAGAGGGGGAAGGATAGTAATCGGCCTACCTAGTATGATGTCCACAGGGTCGTGTCTGGCAGGAGAAGGTTGCTTCCCCAGAACCTGGACAACATTAAACTGAGGGAAGATCGGGAGCAGGAAAAGCAACTGGGAAGGCCAAACTCATCCACTCATGGACAGAAGGTTCAGTTGGTCAAATGTTGCACAAAGAGGTTGTGTAAGATGAGGGGCAACCAGAAGGGGGCTAAGCAGCACAGTACAGGTGGCCATCAGTGGCCCCTGGCATGGAGAGCTGGTTTCCAGGGTGGGGCTCCAGCCTAGAGACAAAGTGAGCTGGAGTAGATCATCCGTCAACTGAGAGCGGCTAAAGGAACCAGAAGCGTTTCACAAGGAGACAAGAAGGAAAGTCTCTTCTTCTATGTTTAAGTGTCTCTTGTCTTTAAAGCCAAACTCAGAAGTTAAAATAAGACTTTGTCATTTCCTGAGATGTGCGATGACACTGGGAAAGGCAGGGTACCTTCAAAAGAGACAACGGCCCCACTAGCTTTTAAAAAGGCAAGGGGCCTGTGTTGAATCACCTCTGCTCGTTCTAGCTGGTCGTGGCAAAGAGAGAGACAGGACTAGCATAAAGGAATACAGCCAGGAGGGAGGTTTTGGCCCATGCAGGAAAGACCTTACTAACAACGAGAACTTCCAAAGATAGGCAGGCTGCCTTGCCTGGCAGTGAGCTTCCTGTCATTGGAACATGCAAGGTGGCTGAGCAGCTACCTGCCAGTGACGCTGTGGAAGGAATTCTTGCTCTAGGAGGGAGAATGAACCTACACTCTCCCCAGGTGACCTCATCCAGGGTTGCATTAAACACCCCCTCTATGTTCAAAACTCACCAATTAAAAATTCCAACCCAGACCACTCCCCCTGGCTCCGGGACCTTGTCAGTCTCTAGTGACTGTCATGTACCTAGGAAATGCCTGGCACAGAGGAGGTGTTCAGTAAAAGTTTTTGAACAATCGGGTGAACATCAGCCCTCTTGCTTTTCTTCTCTCTTGGTTTTGCACAATTACCTCTTTGGGCAAGCAACCTTCCTTCTGTGAAAAATGGCCCTATGAATCTTACACCAGCTGTGCCAACTTCACCCTTCTCCACTGCTTACTTCTTCCCTACCCCTAAAACTCCTAAGGACCTGCAGTGGCTATTCTACGTTGCTAACCCGTGTTCAGTGCCCTGCATTGTTGCATGGCTGTCACCCTCTCCCTGACCCTGTGAGTTTCCGGAGATAGAGTGACGGGTATGTATGACTGCATACCTGACACTCTGCCCAGGCACTGGTATACAGTAGGTGCTCAGAACCTGAGCGTTGCATCCAACTGCAGGTTTCTTAGCTCCTGTCTTCGGTGGAGCTTCCCCTCATGCCTTCCACCGGTTGAGTATGTATTAATGAACTAGCTCTTCCAATGCTAGGAAATCTATTTCACTTTAATGAAATCCAATTAGTGCCTCCACTGTGGAGCCCTGGGCTCTTTCAGACTAGAAGACACTGAACGACAGGATGCCTCTTCCTGTAACCCAGATGTGCCTTTCCCGCCTCCATCTCCCTTCCAGGAACAACACTGCCATTTTTCAGCTTCTTTTATCTTCAAACCTACATCTGTTTCCAACATTTCCCTGTCTCCAGATTCTTTGAGTGTTACTCTGCAAAATGACTTGAGGAGGGTATTCTTTCACTTTTCATCCACTTACTCATTCTCCTGTCCACTCCCACGTCCACCCACTCACCCTTCCCTCTGCACACTCACTCATTTACCCACCTGGTCTCCCAAAGACACATTAATGGCCAGGCACAGTGGCTCATGCCTGTAATCCCAGCACTTTGGGAGGCTGAGGCAGGGGGAGCACAAGGTCAGGAGTTCGAGACCACCTGGCCAACATGATGAAACCCCATCTCTATTAAAAATATAAAAATTAGCTGGGTGTGGTGGTGCGCACCTGTAATCCCAGCTACTCAGGAGGCTGAGGCAGGAGAATCGTTAAACCTGGGAGTTGAAGACTGCAGTGAGCCGAGGTCATGCCATTGTACTCTAGCCTGGCAGCAGAGCGAGACTCCATCTCAAAAAAAAAAAAATAAAGACACATTCCCCCAATCATCTATTCACCCGTCAAACCACCCACCATCCATTCATCTCTTTATCCACTCATCCATCCATCAATCCGTCCGTCCATTTATCCACCTACCCATGCATCCATCCATGCATCTCTCCTCCCATCCTTCTACCCATTCACTCATTCACCCCTGAACCCTTCCATCCATCTATCCATCCAGCCATGCATCTATTTATCCATTCATGCAAACACACACAATACACATCTCTTTGAGAGCCTACTTTATGTAAACTCCCCTGCCTGGCACAAAGGAAACCAATGAACAAGATTCAATTACTCCTCTGGAGAAGCTTCCAGTCTAATAAGGGAAAACTAACACATGGTGTGTGGTTAAGGGTATGAACTCTTGCATTAGAAAAACCTGGGATAAAATACCAGCTCTACTACTCGGTGGCTCAAGAACATAAACAAATTGCTTAACTTCTTTGTGCCTCAGTTTTCTTATGGCAAGTAATACTCAACTCATGAGTAATTGTGATAATTAAATGGAATAATTCATGTAAAGTGTTTAACCCAAATCCTGGCATATATTAGGTGCTCCACAAGTGATCAATAACATTGTTACTTATAGTATTGTAATATTATTCATTACCTATGGTATTATAGTATTATTAATTCCCTCATATGCTAATCATGGGGTTTGCTTGCTTATGAATTTAACAATTAATTTATACACTCCTTGAGTATTAGTTGAGTATCTACTGTCCTGTGCTAGGCTCTGTGCTCGTTGAGAGATTAGAATCTTTTTTTTTCTTTTCTTCTTCAGATGGAGTCTCGCTCTGTTGCCCAGGCTGGAGTGCAGTGGGGCCATCTTGGCTCACTGCAACCTCTGCCTCCTGGGTTCAAGCAATTATCCTGCCTCAACCTCCTGAGTAGCTGGGATTACAGGCACGTGCCACCATGCCCGCTACTTTTTTGTATTTTCATAGCCAGGATGGTCTCGATCTCCTGATCTCACGATTCACCTGCCTCAGCCTCCCAAAGTGCTGGGATGCGCCCAGTGGGAGATTAGAATCTTACTGGGCAGGTGAGACACATTCACTTGAAATACTCAGTAGTAATAATAACCACACGAATAGCTATAATAATAATGACAGCTAATGTTTATTGAGAGCTTATTATATGCCAGGTATTGTTACAAGTATTTTACACAGATGAACTGGTTTCACATTTATAAAAATTTTGAGACAGCACCTATTATTTACCCCATTTTACAGATGAGAAAATCAGGACAAGGACAGGCAAGGTGTCGAGCTGGTATACAGAGGAGATGGGATTTGGACCCTGATATTACCTCAGTTCAACAAAACAAGGCTCAGTCAGAATGCCATAGTAATGTGCAGAGGGAGGTTCCTACAGGCAAACTGCATGGAGAAGGTGAACATATGGAGAAATAACTTCCTCGTGGAGAGGAGCATTTGATATACTCCTTCCCAGATGTGGGCTGTGGACAGGCTGCAACAATTTAATTTCTCCCAAGCCCCAGTCAGACCCTAAGAATCAAAACACTGAGGGAAGGACCCAGGAATCTGAATTCTAAGCATAAGCTACCATTTGCTAAAGCTTGAAAACCCTGCTCTAATGTTGAAAGTAGAGTCTCATCCCCAACTCCACTGCCTACCTTCTCCCTCTCTGAAGTCAGGCATATCATTTAGCTTATCTGGGACTCAGTCTCCTTTACAGAAAGTAGGGATAGTAATATTTGCCTCTTGGCACTGTTACAAGAAATGAGTTAATCTGTGCACCGAGCTTATTCCACGGCTGGATAGCAGCAGGAGAGAGAATACAATGCTTGGGCTTGGGTGCAGGTGGTAGCCTGCCCTCCATCGGGTGGAAGGGAGTGTCTGGTGCGGTAGTGGAAGGGTAGTCGAGGGCAAGAATGGGTGGTTTCAGAGTCTGAGGATCCACTGTGGGCTTTGTGTTGCATTCACTGGGCTTAGCTGGGTTTCCAGCCCTTCAAGGTAACTGCTGAAACTGAAGCACGGACACTTGTTCATCTGGGAGACTTACGCAGTGGCTTAGTTCGTGGGAATGTTCTTCCAGAACCACTGCTGGGGGTAAGTAGCAATGTGTGCTTAGGATCTGAAGGGAGCTCACTGCTCACCCTGGAACCCACATGTCATCTGTGGCTGGTTCCCAGAGGTGCCAGCCTGCCACGCACATTCCTATTAAGAACTAAACATCCTAAGCTCTGCAAACAACTGAATGGACCCCTGTTGATCAGAAGTGATGCAGCTCTAGCACGCCCCCAAACTGGGGCTTGGCCCAGAAGGGTTCTTGGATTCACCCAGGAAAGAGTTCAAGGGGAGCCAGTGGTTAGACGGCAACTTGGACTGGAGAGGCGGAGCACAGCAGCAGCAGAGGCACTGCTCCTTGCAGAGAGGGCTACCCCGCGGGCCGTGGGCCCAGAGTGGCAGTCAGGGGCAGTTCCCCAGTCATATTTATATGTGCTTTTAATTACATACAAATTAGGGGGCAGAGGATGCAAAAATTTTAGCAATAGGATGATAACTCCTGGGTCATCAGGTTGTTGCCATGGAAAGGGCCAGTAACTTCCGGATGTTGCCATGGCGATGGTAAACTGACAGGGCACGTGAGCGGGTGCAGCTTATGGAAAGCTGCTTCTGACCCATCCCTGTTTTAGCCAGGCCTCAATTTGGTCCAGTGTCCAAGCCCAGCCTCCGTAATAGAGTCCTGCCTCCTGAGTTGAGTCCCACCTTCCACCTCAAAAGGACCTCAGAGAAACCCTACAAACTCAGTTCCTAGTCCTGACAGGATAAGAGGTCGGACATGCCTCGTCCTCCTGCACCCCTTGTGTGGCTCAGACACCACAACTGACCAGCATGAATGTTAACACAGGGAGCAAAAGACTGACAGTGGACTCGCTGTGGCAATAAGATACCAGAGTATAAAGCAGACCTAAGGCCATGCCAGGTGAGGGTTCAAGCGATTCTCCTGCCTCAGCCTCCTGAGTAGCTGGGATTACAGGACCCACCTAACTAAAGACCCACCCTATTCCAATAGGACCCCAGGAACCTCTACACGCACAGAATAAACTATATTCTAATTGTCACGAGATTTTCCTCCTTTTCTTCTCCAGCAGCTAAACAAGCACTGGGCATGAAATGAACACTATGGAAGCAGCTGTGGCTCCCAACCAGCAGACACTGCCTGACACCCAGTTCCGCCAGGCAGAACGGCAGCTTCCATTAGACAAGAGACTGATTTCTCCTGATAAGAGACCACCAACCACGGACTCGTTCCGGTCAGTTTACAGGGGCTGTGCTCCCAGTGCCTTCATGTCCCTGCTTTAGCTTCCAACACATGGCACCTAATTTGAAACCCCAAAGTGAACATGAGATGCATGTAACATGCATGCTTGTTGAGTACGCATGCATCAGAAGCCCCTTTGTGAACATTCATAGCTCCTCCTATAACCTGTTGAATATGTATATTTGGACAACCCATTCAGCATAAACCCATTCACAATCCTTGTCTCGTCCTTTTTCCCCTTGAAATGCCTGCCTTTGAGGCTCTACTGGATGCTGCACTGCCCAGTCTTCGAGACACCCAGCCTGCAGGATATAACCCTTTATAAGAAATAAAGTCCCTGGCCTGGTGCGAGGGCTCATGGTTTAGGAGGCTGAGGTGGGAGGATCACTTGAGCCCAGGAGTCTGAGATCAGCCTGGGCAACAAGTGAGACCCTGTCTCTACAAAAAATCAAAAAATTAGCCAAGTATGGTGGTGCATGCCTGTGGTCTCAGCTACAAGAAAGACTGAGGCAGAAGGATCACTGGAGCCCAGGAGGCCAAGGCTGCAGTGAGCTACGTTTGTGCCATTGCACTCCAGCCTGGGTGACGGAGTGAGACCCTGTCTCAAAAAGAAGGAAAGATGAAAGACAGATGAAAAAGAAAGAAAGAAAGAGAGAAAGAAAGAAAAGAAAGAGAAAGAAAGAAAGGAAGAAAGAGACAGAAAAACAAAGAAAGAAAGAGATAGATGAAAGAAAGGCAGAAAGACAGAAAGATGAAAGAGAAAAGAAAAAAAAGAAAAAGAAAGAAAGAAAAAAAGAAAGAAAGAAGAGAGAGAGAAAGAAAGAAAAGAAAGAGAAAGAAAGGAAGAAAGAGACAAAAAAACAAAGAAAGAAAGAGATAGATGAAAGAAAGGCAGAAAGACAGAGAGACAGAAAGACGAAAGAAAGAGAAAAGAAAAAAAGAAAGAAAAAGAAAGAAAGAAGAGAGAGAGAGAAAGAAAGAAAGAAAGAAAGGCGGGCTCTTTCTAAATTCATAACCTTGTGATTTTTCAGTTGACACTAGAAAAGCCTTTTCATTCCCTCGTGGCTTTGTAAATAGCAGGCAGTGGTGTTTTAGGATGCAGCAACTGCGTCTGCTGGGTGAGTGATGAGGTCTCTCTAGCAAGAGGGCTCTCTGTCTCTCTCTCTGTCTCTCTTTCTCCCTCTTTCTCTTTCACGATCAAGGGTCACTACAACAGCTGATAGATGAAAATGTATCCATCTGTCTCTGTGATTGTGGCTGTGAGTGAAGAGCTCGCTGATCTGCCAGCAACTCCTGGTAGCCTGTCACTGCCTTTTGACCGAGACTGGGCGAGTGCAGCTTTTGAAAGGTGTCTGGCCAAGCAAGAGCACTCAGTGTGGCATTTGAAGCTTGAGTCAGTCTGGGTTTGTCAAGGAAGCAGAGCCGCTGTAAGCGATAGTGGCATACAGGGTACAATAGAGGAGGTGAGCTTCCTGAATGAGGGAGGAGTTGGGGCTGGAGGTCTGCAGAAACAGCCGCGGACCCCTGAGCCTAAGCCCCAGCTTCAGTAACCAACTGTGGGGTACCTGGAGCTCAGGCATTTCTGGGAGGTGATTAGGTCATGAGGGCTCGGTCCTCGAGAATGAGATTAGATGCCTTATAAAAGGGCTCAAAGGAGGGATTTCGCTGCCTCTGTTGTCCTGCCTTCTGCCGTGGGAGGACATAGCACCCCTGCACTCTGGAGGATGCAGCTTCAAGGTGCTACCCCAGAAGAAGAGAGCGGCCCTCACCAGACAACAGAACCTGCCCGTGCCTTGATCTTGGACTTCCCAGACTCCAGAACAGTGAGAAATAAACTTCTGTTCTTCACAAATAGCCTAGTCTCCGGTGTTTTGTTATAGCAGCACAAAATGGGCTAAGACATCATCTCACAGTTCTGGAGGCCAGAAGCCTGAGATCCAGGTGTGGGCAGGGTGGCTCCTTCTGAGGCTGTGAGGGAACATCTGTGTCAAGGCCCTCTCTCAGCTTCTGGACATCTTTTGCGTTCCTTGGCTTGTGTAAGCATCACACAATCTCTGCCTTCATCTTCACGCAGGCTTCTCTGCCTTCATCTTCACGCAGGCTTCGTGTGTGTGTGTGTGTGTGTGTGTGTGTGTGTGTGCGTGTGCATGTGTGTGTATGCGTGCATGTGTGTGTTCAAATGTCTTCTTTCTAAAAGGATATCAGTTTAACTGAATTAAAGACCCACCCTATTCCAATAGGACCTCATTTTTAAAAATTTTGTTTTTTTAATTGATATGTACTCTTTTGCATAGTTATAGGGGTTATTGTTGTATTTTATTTTCTTTTATTGCAATTGGATCTCATCATAACTAATTACATCTGCAAGCACTCAAACAAGGTTACATTCTGGTACTGGAGGGTAGGACTTATGAATTTTGGAAGGGACATAATTTAACCCATAAAAGAGGGGATTTAGGGAAATATCGTTCTTACCCTTAAATGGGTGTAGTGGTGACGAGAGGACACTGGACAACCCCAGAGCTGTCAGGGACGTCTCCCTGTTGAAGCCTTCATTCACTCCTGCACTCATGTATTCATGGGATGTGTACTGAGCATCTGCTATGTGTCAGGCTCTCTGTTTCATGTTTGAGACACAAAGGTGAGTTTGCCT
Source organism: Plecturocebus donacophilus (assembly GCA_004027715.1). Classification (NCBI taxonomy): domain Eukaryota; kingdom Metazoa; phylum Chordata; class Mammalia; order Primates; family Pitheciidae; genus Plecturocebus; species Plecturocebus donacophilus. The sequence continues at coordinate 1,367 of PVKP010026151.1, read as the reverse complement.
TTTTCCCTTCAAGTGTCCTGGGGCTGAGCTGACAAGTCAACAATTATAATTGGCGGCAGAGCATTTGTGGGCACACAGAGGGACAGCTTGGAGACTAGCAATGATGTCCCTGAGGAGGGGCCTGGCAAAAGGAGCTGGAGCAGAGGCCACAGAGAAGGGAGGAAGGGCGCTCCAGGCAGAGCCACTGCCCTGTCCTGGGATGATATGTCCTGCAGGCCAACTCTTGTGGAGGGGACCGGAGGTGGGGGGAGCAGAGGGCTTCAGAGTAGAGGGCACGTCTGGGTCGTGATCCCTGACTCCAAGTCCCTGCAGAAGACGAGGTGGGAAGAGGGGACATTTACACACACACACACAACCTTGGGCTGCTCCCCTCATCTCCGCATTTTAAATATGGGAAAGGTGAAGCTTAGGATGGAAGTGACTTGAGAGAGGTGTCTGGCAAGTGCAGATGGCTGAGACGAGTAATTCATGCCCCGTGGGCTTGGCGGGGTGGGGGTCAGTTATGCCAAAGCCCTGTCTCCTTTCACGATGTGGGTATCTTTACAGCTGGCCACTCTCTGCTGTGGATCTGCAAGCTCTGCCTAGCTGGCTCTTCTGCCACCCTTGGAGTCACTCTTCTCACCGTGGGTCCCCAGCACCTGGCTTAGCATCTGGCTTAGCAAACTGTGGATGCTCAGAATTGGCGAAAACCAGCAAGAATGCAGCTGCCTTCACCACGGCCTTGCACCTTGCTGCTGTCATCAGGGAGTTCACATGACTGTGTCTGTGTTTGGCTGGCCTTCTCAAAGAGTTCTGAATCACAAGCCCTCATATTTGTACAACCTAGAACAAATTTATAACTCCCATCTTATGGTCTGGACAACAGGTAAGGGAGCGGGGAGCGGTTCCCTCTATGATGCAGACAAGGACATGAGTCTAGGCAGGAATGCCCCCTGGTCTGAGAACAGGCCTGCAGGACTCTGGTGGGGGCAGGCGGGGAAGCTGGAGTCCTCTGCCCCGAAGCCACGGTCAGCGCTAGGGTCCAGGCAGGTGGGGTCAGAACCCCACTGAGTGGGGTGAGGGGAGGGAGAAAGCTGTGTCACTGGATGGGTGGCCAGTGCACTGGGTTTTTCCATTCACGGTTTATTTGTAACAAAACCTCAGCCAGGGGCAGGAGGGGAAATGCACAGGGCAGGAAGGATGGGACAGGAACTCAGAAGAAAAATGTAGGAAGCCCAGACTCTGGAGGAAGCAGTGTGGATGCCCTGGGGCATGCAGAATTTTTGGGGCCTAAGAGGTTTGGGCACAGGAGGTTTGCAGAATTGTGGAGGACATAGGAGGGGAGTACAGAGGTGTCGGGGGGCACAGGAAGGGAGTACAGAGCTGTG
>PVKP010026150.1:0-32822 GCA_004027715.1 Plecturocebus donacophilus | reverse complement strand
TTAAAGATCAACAAAATAGATAGACTGCTAGCCAGACTAATAAAGAAGAAAAGGGAGAAGAATCACATATATGAAATAAAAAATGATAAAAGAGATATCACCACTGAGCCCACAGAAATACAAACTACCATCAGAGAATACTATAAACACCTCTACGCAAATAGATTAGAAAATCTAGAAGAAATGGATAAATTCCTGGACACATACACCCTCCCAAGTAAAAACCAGGAAGAAGTTGAATCCCTGAATAGACCAATAACAAGTTCTGAAATTGAGGCAGTAATTAATAGTCTACCAACCAAAAAAGTCCAACACCAGATGAATTCACAGCCAAATTCTACCAGAGGTACAAAAAGGAGCTGATATTTTCCTCCTGAATTTATTCCAAGAAATAGAAAAAGAGGGAATCCTCCCTAACTCATTTTAGGAGGCCAGCATCATCCTGATACCAAAACCTGGCAGAACCAAAACTAAAAAAGAACATTTCAGACCAATATCCCTGATGAACATCGATGTAAAAATCCTCAATAAAATATTGGCAAACTGAATCCAGCAACACATCAGAAAGCTTATCCACCACAATCAAGTCAGCTTCATCCCTGAGATATAAGAGTGGTTCAACATATGCAAACCAATAATCCATTACATAAACAGAACCAACTACAAAAACCACATACTTATCTCAATAGATGCAGAAAAGGCTTTTGACAAAATTCAACATCGCTTCATGCTAAAAACTCTCAATTAAACTAGGCATTGATGCAATGTATCTCAAAATTATAAAAGCTATTTATGACAAACCCACAGCCAATATCCTACTGAATGAGCAAAACCTGGAAGCAGTCTCTTTGAAAACCAGCACGAGACAAGGATGCCCTCTCTCACCACTCCTATTCAACATAGTATTGGAAGTTCTGGCTAGGGCAATCAGGGAAGAGAAAGAAAGAAAGTGTATTCAAATAGGAAAAGAGGAATTCAAATTGTCTCTGTTTGTAGATGACATGATTGCATATTTAGAAAACCCCATCATTTCAGATCAAAATCTCCTTAAGCTGATTAGCAACTTCAGCAAAGTCTCAGGATAAAAAATCAATGTGCAAAAACCACAAACATTTCTATACACCAATAATAGACAAACAGAGAGCCAAACCTTGAGTGAACACCCATTAACAATTGCTACAAAGAGAATTAAATAACTAGGAATACCACTTATAAGGGACATGAAGGACCTTTTCAAGGAAAATTACAAACCACTGCTCAAGGAAATAAGAGGACACATACAAGTGGAAAAACATTCCATGCTCATGGATAGGAGGAATCAGTTGTGAAAATGGACATACTGCCCAAGGTAATTTACAGATTCAGTGCTATCCCCATCAAGCTTCCATTGACTTTCTTCACAGAATTAGAAAAACTTTAAATTTCTTATGGAACCAAAAAATAGCCTGCATAGCCAAGACAATCCTAAGAAAAAATGACAAAGCTGGAGTCATCATGCTACCTGACTTCAAACTATACTAAATGGCTACAGTAACCAAAACAACATGGTACCAGTACTAAAACAGATATATAGATTAATGGACAGAACAGAGGCCTCAGAAATAACACCACACATCTACAACCATCTGATCTTTGACAAACCTGACAAAAACAAGCATTGGGGAAACAATTACCTTTTTAATAAAGGGTGTTGGGAAAACTCGCTAGTCATATCCAGAAAACTGAAACTGGACTTCCTCATGACACCTTATACAAAAAATTAACACAAGATAAAGACTTAAATATAAGACCTAAAACCAAAAACCCTGCAAGAAAACCTAGGTGATACTGCTCAGGACATAGGCATGGGCAAAAGACTTCATGACTAAAACATCAAAAGCAATGGCAACAAAAGCCAAAATAGACAAATGGGATCTAATTAAACTAAAGAGCTTCTGTACAGCAAAAGAGACTATCATCAGAGTGAACAGGCAACCAACAGAATGGGAGAAAATTTTTGCAATCTGTCCATCCGACAAAGGGCTAATACCCAGAGTCCACAATGAACTTAAACAAATTTACAAGATAAAAACAGACAACCCTATCAAAAAGTAGGCAAAATGTATGAAGAGACACTTTTCAAAAGAAGGCATTCATGCAGCCAACAAACATATGAAAGCAAGCTCATCATCACTGGTCATTAGAGAAATGCAAATCAAAACCACAATGAGATACTATCTGACACCAGTTATTACGGTTATCATAAAAAAGTCAGGAAACAACAGATGCTGGATAGGATGTGGAGAAATAGGAATGCTTTTACACTGTTGGTAGGAGTGTAAATTAGTTCAACCATTGTGGAAGACAGTGTGACGATTCCTCAAGAATCTAGAACCAGAAATGCCATTTGACTCAGCAATCGCATTACTGGGTAGATACCCAAAGAGTTATAAATCATTCTACTATAAAGACACATGCATGTGTATGTTTATTGCGGCACTATTTACAATAGCAAAGATTTGGAACCAACCCAAACACCCATCAATGACAGGCTGGATAAAAAAAATGTGTCACATATACACCATGGAATACCATGCAGCCATAAGAAGGATGAATTCATGTCCTTTGCAGGGACATGGATGAACTGGAAACCATCATTATCAGCCAACTAACACAAGAACAGAAAACTGAACACCACATGTTCTCACTCATAAGTGGGAGTTGAACAATAAAACACATGGACACAGGGAGATGAACATCACACACTGGGGTCTGTGAGGGGTTGGGGGTGCTAGGTGAGGGACAGCATTAGGAGAAATATCTAATGTAGATGACGGGTTGATGGATGTAGCAAACCACCATGGCACATATATACCTATGTAACAAAACTGCATGTTCTGCACATGTACCCCAGAATTTAAAGTATAACAAAAGAGTTTTTGTTATAATTCTCTAGAAGGTGGACATTGGAATGATGTGAACATTCTTCAGCAAGAGCTTGCAGTGTCCATTTTGCTAGTACTGTTCCCATGTCCATTCAAAAATATTTTCAATCAAACTAGAAATAAGGCTTATTTGAGAAAGGCTTATTGACACATTAGATTCCAAAACCCAGCTTGGGTTGAGATATCCCTAGGAGACATCCATATCCTGTCACAAAGCTAAACAGATCAAGAACATAGTGAACACATTTACTAAACAACTCATATAAACATGTTATTCATGGTATCTCTCAAGCCCAATATTTTGCTTCCTTAACATTGTCCTGAGTTTACACATTTCTTAATGTGTAATTCAACAGCTTATGATGTTCTTCTTCTTACATTAAAAGGAATACCTATCCAAAACTTTTTCAAATTTACTTGCTGAAGTCATGCAAGTCTGGAAAAAGACAAAGGTGGAGTGATAATTCCAAAAGTAAGCATAATACCTTTGGCTTTAAATGTCCATTCAGTAGAAACCTTGAGACCTCAAGTTCCTTTTCTTCTCTTTTTAGGGTTCTAGGAAGACTTATATTCTTTTAATCAATATTTATAATTTCCACACAGATGCCACTTTTCCCTTCAAGTCTTGGTGGCTTCCTCCACCAAGCCTCCTAGTGGTGTTGTTTGCTCCCCTGCTCACCCCAGTGACCCAAACTGGAGCTGCCAAGACTGTTGTGTTCACTGAGGCAAAGAGAATCCTCCTCTACCTACTTCCTGTATCTTACAAAAGACAATTTGCATCTTTCAATTTTCTGTAACTCCCTCTTTTGTGGAACATGGGACAAATTCTCTCAGTGATAGAACAGATGACGTCTGAGTAAATAGAAAGCATCCTACTCAAAGTGTGCCTCATTTACCAACAAGAATGGAGCCTCAGTTTATATTCCCATTGCACCACTTCTTCTGTCCTGTACAGAAATTTCTGCCCAACAGGTGCATGGCTTTCAAAAGTTAGGGAAAGCTTTTCTCTCTCTTAATTTTTATAAGTTTTAATTATTTTGTCTTAGGGTCCAGTTTTAGTTTACAGACTGGTGTCTCTGTTTTCCTGGGTTGCCTGGTAGTGTGCTTTATTAGAAAACAGAGTTCAAGCTGGTCATATGCAGCAAAATCTCCTTATCTGGATGTATACCTGATATTCATGTACAGTGGAATCCTTTAAAATTCCCTGTAATGAATGGAAGGAGAAATATGTCATAAATTAACTATGGAATCAAATTAACTCTATGATGGTATGTTGGGAAACACAATCTGGCCTATTTATCCACTAATCTGTTTAATTTGAAGGGTTTATAATATTTTCAGAATCAGAAGACTAAACATGAATAGCCAAACTTTACAGATAATAGAAAGATAAATGGCTTATTTAAATGACTTCAGCCACATTGCCAGTAATGAGCCTCAAATGTAAGGTGCAGCAGCTGAACTGGCAGGCTCCTCACTGCCCAAGAACTTGCAGGCAGGGCTTTTCAGTCAGCTATTCAAGGGTTTCCCAATGAAAACTAAACAGATTTTCACACAACAGTGCAACATTTTTTTTTCTAGCAGAAAAAATAGAACAAAACATTCCACAGCTACAACCTTTGAAATTAGATAATGAGATTCAAAAAGAAAATCAGTAATTGTATGAGAAAACGATTAAAGAAAATTTTGAGGCTCAAGTTCATCCGACTAGCATTGTGATGGTGATGGTGATGATAGTGTTGTGTTGGTTTAGCACTTTATATATCCAGAGTGCACTTTTACGTACTTTGTATGATTATCACAACCCATTGTACAGATGAGAAAACAAGATTTTGATAAAAAAAAATAACTAACAGCTTTCAAAAAAGGGAAATAAGAAAAGGAAGACTAGATTTTTTTTCTCAACAGTGTGGTTACAGAAAACATGTGTCAATTTATGGTAGTTTGCAAGAAGTTTTTCCCCTCATAATCTTTTGAAGTGTCACAAGTACGTATCAATCTCATAACCAACCAAAGCAATTTCTCGAGGCTTTTTACCTTGGGAAGAGTGTCCAGGTCTAGAATTTGTCCCCAACCACTGAGAGTTCCTCCCTTAATTTGTATCAAAAGTCTTTAAAAGCCCATTTGTAGTTCTGCCTCTAAGTTGTCAGAAGCAATAGAATCCAAAGACAAGATGGGACTTTTAGATAAATTCAATTCTGGCAAGTCTGCTTAAAATTTGGGACTTTTCCTTTTCACTCCCAGGTTTCATCCTTGTTTCCAAGCATTATTGGAACTGTATTTGTTTATTCAAGAAATATATTTCAAGCACTCATTAGGGTGCTTTCTTTTGTATTTGAAGGAATACAACTGCAGGTTCATACATTATTTTCACAATTTTCACATAGTACTTGGACTATAACTTGGTTATATGTAACTTTCATTTAACATTCATTTTGGAATCTTAATGTCATTCTCACTTAGGCAATTATGTTTCCTTTGCCTGCAAAACTTTAAATGACCTTCAATCACTAACTTTCTACTTCTTCAACTCTCCCAGTATATAAAAGCATACTTTCATGCTCATGGACTTCCTCATGTTCATCAATAGCAATTTTCTGTTTCCTCAAAGCATGAGTCAGTCTGTTCATTTCTCTTATAGTAATTCTTCTTCCTTAAGTATTCTTGGCAATAGTAGTTGATCAGAAAGGGAACTTGACATACATCTCAGGCTTGTTCATTAAATCATATCTCTTTCATTCAGTCACACCCTTCACATCCTACAAAGTCAAAGAAACTAATTTCCTGCTCCTGGAAAGGGAATCTACCTTATCGTCCTTAGGCTAACTTCATTCAGTGTGAAAATGAGAGAAGCCTAGTCACTATGATTGGCTCACTCTTGTTTTAACTAAATAGGAATTTTCTTATATTTTTTCCGTTCTATTAATATCACAGCAAAAATGTGAAGGTCTTTGTTTTGTTCTGAATATAAGATTTCTTTCTGCAGAGTGCTATTGTGTAAATAGCAGCTCAGCAGAGATTCCACCTGGAAACTAAGCCACATTTACTAAAAGAATCAAATATTTGAGATACCTGCAGAGGACAATTGAAGAGGTTATGCCAGTGGTCTATTGGGATGAAGACTGGAGACTCCTGGGTGCTGTTCTGGGAGAATTTACCCTGGTTAAGAATCAAGTCACAGTGGCTTGATCCAAGTGTGGTGCTTCAAGCTCAAAGAGGAGTTAGTCTGATGACAGTACTGTTCCTCACACCAGCCAGAGCTCTAGCCTAGTTTTCAAATAACTCTGATGTGAGGGAGGGAAAATTAAATCTAGGAAGTACAGGACAATTGTTTTCATTAGATAGATTTGAGTTTAGGTCCAGAATCTAAATCCCGTTAGCTGTACGATCATGAGAAAATTATTTAGCCTCATTGACCTCCAGTTTCCCCATCTGTAGAGGGTAAGGATGAAATGGGCTAATGAATGGAAATACTGTGCAAAATCCTGGCCAAGAGTAGGCACTCAATAGACAGCAGCTAAAACTCAAACAATGACAAACTGAAAGGACTGTGACCCTCTGGCAAACACTGGACGTGTAAGCTAAAGTTGGAAAAGAAGTGTCTCCACCTCGGTTGCAAGAGCAATAGTGTTTGGCTGCATTTGAGTTCTTGAAGACATATTTCACACTGAGCACACTTGACACAGTGAGTGGTAACCAATGGTGCTCCTGAGAGTAGTACAGCAAACTTTGAAAAGCAAGGACAGTTTGAGCATCTGAAAACTTTTGGCAGTCAATAACTTCATGACACCAAGATGGGCAAGACCAAATGGTAGCTTCCATACAAGAACTGAGAGATTAAGCTTATGAGTATACATTTGATATTCCCCTGCAGACTCAGAACTATATGTAAAGGAATTATAAGGTAAATTGATTGTATATTCAGTGTTATAATGTCTCATGAAACCAAACAAGTTGTTTACTCCTGATGATTTCTAGAAAATTCTATGTTGTGATACTTTAGACCTTCATGGAACACTTTATACCCTATCCTCAAAAAATCCATGAGTCTTTCATAAGCCATATGAGAGAAAACACATAGATATGTAAGTGATTACGAAAGCAAAATTATAAAGTTTATAAATGACATACAAAGAAAATAAAGATGTAGGACAAAGCAGGGAGGGGCCTTGAGTAACACTATGTGGGACTAGAGAGGGTGAAAAGGTTTCAAAACGAGAAAGTTTGAACTGGCATAAAAAGGCAGTTCATCAAATGGGCAAGGAAGCAAGAATTTCCAGAAACAGTAAACAGCATGTGAAATGATAGCACAGGAACCTTCATGGTTTTTCAAAGGCTTATGGGTAGCTAGAACACAGGGTGCACTTTGGAAAGTAGCAGAATATATAGAAGACACAAAAACACTATAAGAAAAATATGCACAAACTTGGCTTTCTATCCTGATACAAGTTTGTGAATTTAGGCAATGTTTTAAAATTTCTATGAGTTTTAATTTTCTCATTTGGAAAATGTGGATAAAGACAGTCATATTGAAGTGTTGCTGTAGGTATCAAACAAAATAAAATATTTACCCCAATACGTGTTTACCCCAACAAGTATTATATCCTTCTTCTAATGTTTGCTTCTAAACGTAACAGAAACTATATCTTGAAGTACTGTATATATGATGCAAAGGCATTTGAATTCAATGATATATGTAAAGAGATCTACTTTTAAGTTTTAAGCACTTTTAGGTTTTAAGTACATTAGTAAGATCTATGTTTATAGAATGAAGAAAAAGGAAAAAAGTCCAAAGATGTAATAAAGGCAAATTAAACAAGACCCTTAGGGAAGGTCCAGAGTGAAGGAAAGATGGCACTACTCTGTGAATGGTGCCACTTGAGTCATGCAGCATGGTGGCCCTGAGGGAATCCAGGATTCCCTCAAATTTGGATGACTGGGCACCTAGTCATTCATTCACCAGTATAGAAAGTGTGTGTGTGGTGGTGGCTGGGAGAGATGACAAGCAGATACAGCAGGAAATATATTGAATTCACTCAGGAAATACTGAGTGGAAAAAGAGTACATGTAGAAAAACACTCCATGTTTAGTAAGTACATGTGTCTGGAGTCATCGTCATATATTTTGTAGTTTAATGAGCCTAGGACAGATTCCTGAGTAACACTAATACAGCACAAGTAAGTGATATAAGGGAAGCCAGTGAAGGTGAGTAAGGAGAAACCAGAGAAAAAAATGTGGGGAGGGGTGGTGAAGATGTCCAGGGATTCATATTATAGATGCCAATGGAGTAAGACATTTTAAGAAAATTGAATGACTAAATAGCATCAGATGCAAATGAGAAGACAAGAGAAAAGTAAAATGCAAAATGACCATTGGATTTATCCAGAGAGAGGTTATTAACGGTGTGATAGGAGTGGGAAAGTTTTGGATGCCGTGATCAATGAGCTTGGCTATGATGTGTAAGAGTGAGTTCAAACATTACCCATAAAAGATGGGGTCTCATATATGTTTGAAGTGAAGGAGAATTGTACATATTTTAAGTTGGCGAGAGGTGATGGAGATATTGAAGATATAGGAACCCTCACACTATTAAATGATTGGTCTTATCATACAGTGGTGGTTTTCAAACTCAACTCGGTCCTCACTACTACTGTGCAATTTATTTTAGTTTCACTTATCTTTTCTGTCTCACTGCTTTCCAACAGTCATTTCATATCTTCCCCAATGTCCTTAAGCCTTGGGTCTCACCTCCTACCCTCTGTCTCTGTAGATGTCTTTACCTCATACTTCACAAAGAAAATAGAAAATATCAGCTAAGAATCTGCTGCCCTTTGCCTAGAAGTGTGAAGTGTAGGAGAATAAGCACATTTCCTCAGTGAAGTCATAGGAGAATCAGTATCTTTAGAGAGAGAGACACAAGTTTCAGTGAAGTCCCAGAAGGAGGGAGAACCTGTAGCTCAAAGGATGGTAATAAGGATGTAGAAGATGTTTTTATCATGTAAGGAAGGACCAAGAAGATGAATGAACAGAATTGCAGGGAAGGTCAGTTATGATCGAATGGGTCTTAGAGGATGATAATGAGAGGATGTGAGGATGAGGGTATGAGAGGAAATTAAAATTAAGATGATGAAATTTCTTTCTGGGGTTAGACAAGAATGTGGCTAGAAAAAGCAAACATTTCCGTGAAGGAATAAATTTCTAGTTGGGAGTCAGAGGTGTATATGTGAGGGCTTGGAGTTGGGATGGGAATAGAAGAAGAAAATGGAAGAAAGAGGCCTTCTTTGACCTCTTAACCATTAGTACACATTCTTCTGTAACTCTGAACATAAAGACAACCTGTTGAGGAAGAAGTGAGTTTTTAAACAGGAAAAACTACCTAAATACAGAAAGCACACAACACCATTCGTGACATGAATGAAAGAAAGAGGTGCAGGAGTATCCACAGCATATTAAGTGAAAAGAGGTAAGTTAACAAGACAGATGTGTGTATATGTGTGTGTGGGTAAAACACAGAGGTATTCCAAATGCTAAGAGATGCTCTCTATAGGTGATGAGCCTACCGGTGGTTTCAAAGCCAGATCCATGTTTTGTGAGGCCTGAGGCCTATACAGTTCTGAGATTTCCTTTAAAAGAAAAAAGAAACAAATTTATGGATGCAAATTAGTTATAAAAGTAAATATTTGTTTAAGGGAGCCCAAGCTCCATTATCTGTACAGTGAATCTGTCCCTGGATGATTTTTATTGTTTTCTGTGTTTATCCATATACATTTTCTACACTGAGAATGAACTTCTTTAGAAAGAAGAACTAATGTTATTTTTAAGCAGAAGTATAAATTACTTTTTAAAATGCCAACCATGCTCTCAAATGCACTCATAATATATATATGTATATATATATATATATATATATATATATATATAAATAAGAATCATGAAAGATAGTTTTTAATTGAGGGGACTACAGAGTTTAAGAGTGGTGCATGTTGTCATAGGATGCATGTCTAGAAAGCCATCTGTAAAATTCCTAGCTTGAGCTTACCCTTGATTTGCTTATATAAAGCACCATAGACAAATATCCTGAAACAAGTGGAAGTTCAAAGTCAAACAACTCCTTTAATCAGTGAAACCTTGTTTTTTCTTATAAAAATACAAAATAAAACAAAAACAACTACAAAAAATCATCGACATGGTTTATGCTGATTTTGCTAACCCAATTTAAATGGGTTTACTCAAAAAGGATTATTTCTTCCCAGAAAAGAGTTGCCCCTGTAATAAACATGCTTTCTAGTAGCATGAGCTCCTCACCTTCTTGTAGTCACAGCTGCCTGGACACTTGAAACTGGAAAGTGCCAGCAAATTCTTCTGCTGAAGAATTTCTTTAGTAACAGGAAGTGACTGTGTGAGAGAAGTTTTACACTGCTTCACTTTATCCTCTCAGCTGACAAGGAAGTACATGACTGACTGTAAATGACTTGGGGACTGTCCCCGCAAATTATTCTTGGTGAATAAGCTGTTGAAGGGTAATTGAGATAAGGAGATAAAAGGTGTTTTCTTACCTTCGGGGAACATAGATTTCTGTGAGTTGGCATGGCCTCTGGGGTGGCCCCTTTTGGATGAGGAGAAGCATTTCTCTCAATCAGATCCTGGATTTTTTTGTCCAGCTCTATGCTTTCACATCTGCCCAGAAAGACATGGGAAAGTCACATTATACAAAGGTAATTAAAAATTATTCAGGCGTACAGTGAGTTTATGGATGACATGGAAGTGTTATTTGTGTATGATACTTCTCTATGATCTCCCAAACTCCAATTTCATTACGTTTTCATTAGTCCATGCCATGAGAGCACTCTGAAAGAGCATTAGAATTTAATTTTCTCTTACAACGGAAGATAGGAAAAAGTTTAGGAATTTTCACAGTTTGAGAACAATGGCAAGAATTGAATTGAACACTCACAGTGAGCCAGGTTCTTTCATGCATTTTCTTGTTCAATGTGTACAGCAACCTATTAAAGTAGTTACTGTCTCCTACATTTGACAGGCAAGCATACTTGAGTTTAGGAAGTTAACTAACTTACTAACTTAAGTGAAGTCAAACTGTGAAGCATCAGTAGGGCCAAGATCAAACTCAGATCTGTAGAATTCTATAGCCTGTCTCAACCATTTTTGTTGTTTGTCTTCAATTAACCTGAAAACAAATCCCTAAGAAGCTACTTGCCACCAAATGGAAATAACATATTATAGCTGAAGAGTTTCTGGAAGCCCCCTTAAGGAGAATCTAGTCCAGCTGCTTCCCAGAGGGAGTTGCTCACAGTCACATGACCATTAGCTGTTAACACCGAGATTTAAACCAGAGCTTCCTACTGAAATCAAATTTTTATTTTTCCTTTATACCAGGGGTCCCCAACCCCCATCACCAGTCTGGGGCCTGTTAGGAACTGGGCCACACAGCAGGAGGTGAGAGGCAGGCAAGTGAGCAAAGTTTCATTTGTACTTACAGCCCCTGCCCATCACTCACATTACCGCCTGAGCTCTACCTCCTGTCAAATCAGCGGTGGCTTTAGTTTCTCACAGGAGCACAAACCCTGCTGCGAACTGCACATGCGAGGGGTCTAGGTTGTGTGAACCTTATTGTGAACTGTGCATGTGAGGGATCTAGGCTGCTTGCTCCTTATGAGAATCTAATGCCTGATAATCTGTCACTGTCTGCCGTCATCCCCAGATGGGACTATCTAGTTGCAGGAAAACAAGCTCAGCACTCCCACTGACTCTACATCATGGTGAGTTGTATAATTATTTCATTATATATTACAATGTAATAATAATACCAATATGGTGCACAATAAATGTAATGTGCTTGAAACCATCCTACCCCCCTCCAGTCCATAGAAAAACTATCTTTCATGAAACCAGTGCCTGGTACCAAAAAGACTGGGGACTACTGCTTTATACCATGTTGGTATGATGGAGAAATTTTCTCATTAAAAACACAACTCACAAGAAAAAATGCATTAATTGTGTGATTTTTTTCTTACATTGTATATATAAACATAGCCTGCCTTATCATATCTCACCCCACCTGAAAATAACCCCTTGGAGGAGTTCCTGCAAGAGTACTTCTCAAAGTTGTCTTCAAATAAAATAAATAAGTAGATGAATGGCCTAATCAAATGCCTTGTATGGTAGAGGTTGCTAGGGTTGTCTGCTCAATCCACCGCCTTTGTTGAGAGTGGCTAGCAGGAGGAGGTTCTGACAGCCACGTTTCTATTGATATGACTTGAACTTGCCTTTTGATTATAACTGACTGGACAAAGAGTAAACAAGTGACCCCAGTTTGGCCAATGGGATTCTATTCTGTGTGTGGAGTGAGCTTAGAATGAAGCATGTGGGTCAAAACATGCAGAGCTGAGAGACGGAGAGGGCCCTGACAATTTTCTCGTTCAGAATCAGCCCGTTCAAGGCCTGACTACCTTGCAAGCTTTGGATTCTGTGAACAACTTCATGTCATTATAATGAATTCTCTCTCATTATTTTTTAAAGCTAGCTTTGCTTGGTTTCTATTACCTATAATCAAAAATCCCTATATATGTACCCTGACTTTCAGATTTTCATTTTATATTTTTTATTCTATCTTATTTTTTTTGAGACGGAGTTTCACTTTTATTGCCCAGGCTGAAGTGTAATGGTGAAATCTCAGCTCACTGCAACCTCCGCCCCCGCCCCCCAACCACACCCGGCTAATTTTTTGTATTTTTAGTAGAGATGAGTTTTGTCATGTTGGCCAGGCTGGCCTCGAACTCCAGACCTCAAGTGATCCTCCCACTTTGGCCTCCCAAAGTGCTGGGATTACAGGCATGATCCACCATGCCCAGCTGACTTTCATATTTATATTATTTCTTTCAGGCTGTGAAATGTCTGTACGTCATGTGCCATTTATGATCCCATTATAAAATATGAGCTACTGGGTCTATGGTAAATCCTTCATGGTGCAAAAGGTTGCATATGCGTAACACTGTTTGGACCTATCTTCAGGGTTTCCCATAAACCCGTGAGGAGGAAAGTCACACAATTTGTTTACTAACTGCCTTAAATCCTTCAGGTTAATTAGATCCCCAAGTAGCAACAGAACTGGACTAGTCTAAATGTTAAGCTCCTGAAGCAGCTTTTGAATCTATTCTGAACCAGACTTACCTTCCAAGATGTCACGGGACTTTCTGGTACTACATCCCTTTGTGACAAACAAGTTACTGAGCCACTTCAATCCCAGACAGGATCATTTGGAGATAAAACCTGTTATGATCTCCAAGTCCTCAGATGATCTCGTTTTCTTTCTTTGTAATCTCACCTTCTACTGTCTTCCTTTCTGCTCTTTTTCTTCCAGATACGTTTGCCTCATTAAACTTTATGGAACATGCCAAGCAGCTCCCACTCCAGGCCTTGGCATTTGCTCTTCCTCTGCAAAATGTACTCTCCTACTTCATTCAGTGCTGGCTCAAATATCGTTTTATCACAAAAGCCTCTGCTGACTAGCCTGTCTGAACTAGCTTTCTCAGCCCCACCACTATGCTCCCTTAATTCTGTTTATTTTCTTCTTTGAATTTTTTTTATTATTTTGATTTCTTATTTGTTTACTGTTTTCCTCCCTTGCCCCATATCTGTCCCAGGAAAGAAGAAAGGCCTTTGTCTGTGTTTATTCACTGCTCTGTCTCAGCACATAGTAGGACATCAACAATGATTTGTTATTGAATAAATATGACTCCAGAATGAGGGTTATCTCAAAATACCTAGTTATTAACTAAAATCTAACCAATAAATTAGGTGCTTATCTAAAATATATGTAAATAACCTCAAACTCATGGGACTGATAAAGTTGAAACGCAAATCAGTAAGCAAGGAAACACTAGCAGCAGCTTCAGAATGGACGCTCAGGCTCAGCTGGTATTGCCTTCACGGCTGCCTTGTTCTTTTTGACTTGTATTATATGTGTTCTTCAATATTAAACAACAATTGAGTATCCACTATTGCAAGGCAGTGACTTTTCACAGAAAAAAGTCACATGCAGTGATGATTTTCAAATTGTTTCCATTTTAGTGGCGAGCACTTTAGAAGCCAGCAGTTACTGTTCCCTTTTCGTTTGGACAGAGTGGTGAAGGTTCAGCCTCAGAGCTGGGGCCCTGTGTCCTCAGAGCTGGAACCCTGTGAGCCGGGTTCAGCACACGCCTGTCAAGACCAAGATCAAAGAGGGATGGGCCCTTATGAGGATATTGGGTTTCTGAGCTTGGTGCACAGTCAGACTCAGCGTGGTGACTACGACTTCACTGACTTTGGCCACTACAGGAAGAGGAGAAGTGGCAGCAAAGAAAAAGAGAACCATATGATGGTGACCAGACGTGGGGGACTTTGATCACACCTATGGAGAGAGTGAGTGTCGATGTTGACCACTGTGGGAGGGGTAGGTTTTAAGCATTCAGGAATCCAGCTAGGAACTGAAAGGGCACAGGAGGAGTGGAGCTCCAGGGATTATAGCACAGTAAGGACTTGCACTCACTGTCTTTTCTCATTGCCAATATTACAGACGTTGTCACTATTATGAATATGTCTCAGAACTTACACACAAAGCCTCTGAAAGAAGCATTGTGATGCAGTAGAATAAACACACTTTTAGAGTTGAATGTAACAGTGGGACCTAGTATATGTGTTTTAGCTTCTATGAACCTTATTGGCCTGCTTTGTAAACAGGGGAAAACAATGTGATACTATGAGGCTGTCAGTAGGATTAGTGATGCCATATGTACAATGCTCAGCACAGGGCCAGGCGCGCCATAGATGCTCAGTGATTGTTACTACTGTTATTACTCTCAGGGTCTGGAATAGTTACCAAACATTCTAACAAATGAGTTTGAAAAGTAGGAGTCATAAATTTAGTATACCACCATAAAGAAAAGAGAAGCAGAAAAAATGTTCATTGGGTTCAAAATATACTCAAAAAGTTTGATCACACTTTAAATAAAAGAGAATTATCTCACCTATTTGAGTTTTACAGCATTCTAAGGAAACCTTTTAGATTATTCTTTAATTAATGTAAGAATTTATACATGAAAACATTTTGTATTCTCTTTTGAATAGTGAAATTCATTATGTTTCACAAATTTCAATTTGACCTAGATTTGTTTCACAGAAGCAAGTACTTATCAAAGTCCATTTTTTCCTATAAAGTTCAACATTCTGAGAATTGAAAGGCAGAATTAAATTAAAGTTGAAAAATCCTCCTTTTCTATTTAGATCACTTAATAATTGCATCCAACAGTATTGTTCTCTTAATATAACACTATGACCTAAGGTTTGCATTAGAGTAAAACAAACAAACAAACAAACAAAAAATCACCCTACCAAACTTTTAAACATCAATAGAACAGATCCTACATAATCCTTGCATTAGTTCTGTGGGTACATAGTTGTCCCCACTTTGGGATCTGTTCCCAGAATCTGCTCAACTGATTGAGAGTTATGGCTCCAGTGGTCTCTGCTCTGGACCCTACCTTTTAATCATACATATTTTCCAGATGGGAAGCTTGAGCATTAGTTAGGTTAAGTACCTTCTCCCAGGTCGCTTGATTCATGGAGAGCAGCGTCAGAATTCATGCTGAAGCCTATGACTTTTTACTCTACAACTGGGATCTTAGTGATCAAAGCAATTGTTAATACAGCAGGACCATGGGGGAGCTGTGTTATTTCTAAAGAATTTGTTTTAGGTTTTCCATTTTGACAGGTATTTCTTCTACAGTGCTAAAGAAAACAACTATAGGTTCCTTCAACGGAAATACAGCTGATTTGTAAAGTCAGATATTCAAAGATGCTTGGGAGATAAAATATAGGGATCAGGTCTACCTTTTATATTTTTGACCAGGGTCAATGAAAGGAATTCAATGAAATTAAATACAAAATAATATGTGTGCTATGTTTTATCATCTATTCCTGAAGATAGGGTCTCTAGCAAGTTCTGGACCTCTCAAAAGCTTAAAGGCCCTGATCCAACTTTAGTTACTTTCAAAAGTGACTACTTTTTTTGGTCTAAGAGTATACTTTTATTATGGTTTCTTTCTTTTCTTTTTTTTCCCTTTAACCATGCAAGAACTATAAAAAATCAGAAATGACTCTTTGAACCAAATACTATTACTAAAATCTTGATTTAAGGGGACTTCTTTACTAAATTATAAATGAACAGAGAATTATGGAGACAATATTATTAGGCTAAGAGTTTGAGATGAGGGTGACAGAAATAAATGAAATTCAGTAAATACCTTTTGGGTCTTGGTGTCTTCATAGCTTATTTTAAATTTACATGGAAAGAAATCTCCTTCCTTGCTTGCCTTCCCTCCTGCTCTTCACTCACAAGAATAAATCAACATAGAAATTAAATAGAAATTATATTAATATGAATTAGATTTTATCAATAGGATAGCAGGTTTCACCAATTTGACAACAAAACTTAAAAAAAAAATTTCCCCTAAGTTATGTATTATTATGAGCTGTTTCTCCCAGACTAACATTGGGAAATAACAGTCTACCCCATAATCTCTGTGAGCAACCAGAGAGGACACAGAAAGAGATGAGTGATTTTTAGGTATATTTGGAACCCTCATATTTTTGTTACTTGTTCAAAGGTCTCTAATATGAAAGTCTCCAAAAAATTATCTAAAAGGTGCCATATGTTTTTGAATATCATTGTTTAATGAGCTCATCGAACGTTTATTTAAATTTTACTAGTTGATTAGAGCCTAAATACTGTTAACTTGCAGAATCCTGTCTAGTAGAGAAGATAACCTAAAAGGTTATGGTTTATTGCCTTGTGTGGCAGTTCTGTATCTAGTCATCTTATTCTAACATTTCTCTACTAAATTGCCTATAAATACCCAGCTCCTCAAATGCTCCTGGGATGAGCTGTCTTATATTTCAGGATACCTCATTAATTAATGCATTGAATAAAACCTTGGACATGGGTTCATTTTATGTTTGCATAAGCACCGTGTTTTAAATTTTTTGTAAATTGTACATTAACACCCCTGGATATCAGTACTTTAAGACCATTGAATTTCGAGTTGACACTAATGATGCCTGGTGAGCATGCAACCCCAAACCACCAGACTTGGTTTTCACGGTTGCATGGTATGGTTGCCTCATTAGTATTGTTAAGTAATATAAATTCTAGAGGAAAATAATTACATTCAATAGAAAAAACAGATAACCACAATCTTAGATATAACTTGAAAATTGTTTAATTGGCCTCCTGAATTTAGATAACAAAGAAATGATAATCAGTGGGGCTAAGAGATAGACAGCAAAGCCAGGACAAGAAGTTAGGATGTTAGCATTCCTTCTTCCTCTACACACTCGCCCACCTCAAATGGCACATTTCTTCCCAGTCCATGGCCGACGTCACATTTTCTGCTTTGATCTATGTCATAAACTATTATTTTCAGGAAAGACCCTGGAGAACAAAGCTCATCTTCAAATATGAGAAAAGGAAGAATTGATAGTAGATTATTCTATAATGGAAATGCTTCCAGATATTCAAATATCAGGAATCCGGGTGACCCAGAATGAGAAGTGTTGTGTAAAAGATGCTAATCAAGCAGCAATTTTTATGTTTTCCTTTTGTTATTATGATTAGTACTCTAAGTATGCTCCTGGTGATTCTGGGAAGAAACAAGTGACCCATAAATTACCCTGTGGATGTGTGTTTTAGATGACCGAGTTCAGGTGTCTTAATTATTTTAGTGATTAGAAATATTAACAGTTGTGTCTTAAGAGCGTAGTAGAAGAGAAAGGGTTTGCTCAGAGAATTTTGAAAGTAGCATTGTCCTCAGACAAGAAGGAACATTTCTAAAATTTTACCAAAGGCTATGTGGTTTAAAAATGTAAATAGATGTCGAAGAATTGTATTTGCATGTCTGAAATGAAAGCCTAGAGAATGGGGTGGGGGGATGTTTCTTATAAACCTGGGCTCCATTATTGCCCTCAATCTGCATTCTTGGCTGGCTCCCTGTTTATTTCCTCTCTGCTTTTGTGATGTGCCAGGTCACTGTACTGATGCCGCAAACCTGATCCAAACCTCTTGTGGCCATGCCCAGGAGGACCGTGCAGGCAGAGGAGCCAGTCTGGAGCGGAGATAGAGTGCGGCTGCAGGTGCTGGTGCAAGCCCCAGTGAGAGGTAATGAGTGAACAGAGTTCTGTAGAAACCACATCCTCCTACAGGCATCCTGCTGACATAGGTTTAGGCTTCTTCTTGGGAATGCTCTGCATGAGTGGCACAATCTCATTCACAAACAGAGTGACAGATTAAAACTGAATATAGAGCTTTTGAAAACAGTGTTTTAACAGAAGATATTCTGATACACGCATATCTTGGCCTCTTCGCCTGGCATGTTTACTTGTGTTTAATATCCTTTGGATTATAAACCCCAAGAAGGCAGAGATGGGTTTAACCTGCTAATCATTTTATTTTTCAGAGCCTCACAGTGATTATAAGTATCTGACAAGAGAGTAAATTGACAAGAACAACTAGATCTGAAGTCAACAAATACAAGGTAATATTGAAAGAGGAGAAGCTCTCATTGAAAAGTCCTGTGTCAGCTGGTCCCCTGTCTTCTTCAGATGCACTCTATCTACATTATCTGTATTTATGTCTTTCCTTCTCAGCCTCAGTAAATCCACCTCTGGGAAAAAGGGCGGACAAAGGCTTAACAGCTGAGTGGCATAACAGGTGACACACCTGTCTGCTACAGATCATAGAATGTCCATGTCAGTGAGCAGGGCTCTGGAGGTATCCTGGAGTTCACAAGTGTTGAGCTCAATACTTTCCTAACAAACTCTCAAGAGTCTCTTAATAAAAGCTCAAAGAAAAATGATGCCACCTTAGATTTCATGGGTAGTGTAAGCCTGGAAGACCAAGTTATGCTAAGATATGATCTTCTATCCAGGGAGCCAGAACCCTAGTAGAGAAAAAGGACAAATCTAAGAAGAGGGTCAAACACTGTTACTATCACTACCATTTATGCCAAAGTTGAAGATTACACAAAATTTACTCTCTGATAGGGACACAGAAAGAACACAGCTTAATAGCATTGTGGGTCAACATAGGGAAGCTTCTGGTTTTTTGTTGTTGTTGTTGTTGTTGTTGTTGCTGTTGTTGTTATTTTAGTGTGACATGCTATCATTAAGGTTATTTTTTATTTATTTGAAATTCTATTTTCTTGAAGAAGCAGAGACTCTAAAGAGTGTACAATCAAAGACTTAGAGACTAGAAAACATAGCTCCTAACCAACTTTATGAACAAGGCTGAGCCCTTATATTTAGGTGAAGAAAAACTTGGCACTTGCTCTAACATTTGTATCACCTGTTAATGCACCATTGTTCTACAGTAGAAATAAACTCAGATGGGTTTATTGATGAACACCTGGAGAAGAGCAAAGTTAAGCTGGCTATACATGCACAGAAAAATTATATATTTTATTGTTAATGTTTTTAGAAACAGGCATCTCAACAAGAACATTTAAATGGTGTATTATAGAGTTGCATCTATGTTGGAAAAATGAAATAGAGTATGTAAGTTATGTCTGATACACTCACCTCATGTAACCACATCCTGTGTCAACTATAGTTGTCCTTTAACTTATCAAAATGTTTCTCTCAAATCTCTACCTGAATGTTTAGACAGTTCCAAGATGTGACATTCTCTAGGAAGATGAGAAGACTAAATTTTGATTCATGTCTAATAATTTTCCGTAGTATCTCACTGGTATTTATTAACTATATATTTAAGTAAAGATTATTATCATATAACAAAACACTACTCTCTTAAAATTATTCTCTTAACTCAAACCAATATTGTTAAGGCTAAGCTTCATTGGGACAAATATTTGAAAGGACTTTTTTCTTTAAGACACAGCCATTGATAAAAATAATTTTATTCAAATTATTTGAAATTATAGCAAAGATGGTGAGAAAGACATGATTTTTATGACTATATCTGACACAATAAGTTATTTAGATACCATATACTTATGAGCTGTCTAAAAATTTTATAATAGAAATACATTAACTTTCTATGTAATCATTAAATAACATTTATTTGAAAAAACAGTTGAAATGTGAATTTTTTTCACATCTGTGTTGGAATTTCCTTTGTCTTTTGAGTTTGTGTGCATATTATACAAAGAAAATACCGAGCCAAGTGAAGACAGACCGCTAAAACAGTTTGCCAGTCTCTGTCTACGCCTGACCTGTCTGTGGATGTTAAGGAATATTAAGAAATAATGGAATAAATTATTGAAGACATTCTTTCTGTGTGAAATATTTGGAATATGTCACAACAGCTTACTGAGGGTCACAAACTGTCATAAGACAGCATTAATGTCCGTTCTCATCTCTGATGGCACGTTCCCAACCCTTTTGTGTAGCTGATAAAGCACAAGCCAATTTTTGTCAGATCCTTTGCACTAGTTTTGTTAGAGATGGTACAAAATATGCTGAAACAAATCGTGATCAGGTGTTATTATGTGTAGGGTAATTCTACCTATTCGACAACTACTTCTGAAAAGCTTCTATGGAGCTTTAAAGGGTTCATCTGCTATTGGAAAGATTGCATTGATTTAATGATGCCTCTAGAGGGCACTCTGCACTCAGTTCAGGTCGAAAATAGTTTCTGAGGTTGCTTGCATTTTTCCCCAAGGTTTTCGTTTTGAATTCAGGAGAGCGGATGTGAGTGTGCACAATGTGTGGTGTACATGTGAGTAATAATTATAGCTCATTTCTTTTGTTTCATTTATGTTAAAACTTTTAATAAAAATTATTTCTTTTATTTTCTTTTAAAAAAATATGTGGCCGGGCGTGATGACTCACGCCTGTAAGCCAAGCACTTTGGAGGCCAAGGCAGGCGGATCACCTGAGGTTGGGCATTTAAGACCAGCCTGGCCAACATGGTGAAACCCTGTCTTTAAAAAAAAAAAAAAAAGAAAAGAAAGAAAGAAAGAAAAATATGTAACACTTCACAAATTTGCATTACATCCTTGACGTAGGCCGTACTAATCTCCTCTGTATTTTTCCACTTTTAGTATATGTGCTGCTGAAGTGAACTCAATTATTTCTTCCTTAATAAAGTTGGTTAAGTTGCAATCATTGTTGAACATTTATATAACAGACTTACATCCAATAGCTTTCCTCCTATATGCTCTGTAGAAGCTTTTCAGAAACAGTTTTCATTACCTACGTAGAATTACCTTATACATGATAACAACCAATTATGATTTGACTCAGAATGTTTTGTGCCATCTCTGACAAAAATAATGGAAGGAATCTGACAAAAGGTGTTTTCTGCTTTATCAGCTATACAAAAGTATTGGGACATGCTATCAGAAGTGAGAAGAGACATTACATTGTCATATGTAAGCTCCTTTTTATAAAAAATTGCAATAATTCATATTCATTCTTTTCCTTTGTGATCTTCATATGGATGTGAAATTGATGATCTTGGAAATTCTTTTTGTGCCAAAAATTAAGAAGAATTCAAAGAATTGATCAAATATGGTATACTTTCGACATCAAATTATATAATAAGAATACATTATAATTCATCAAATAAAGTAGGAATTATTAATCTATACTGATAAAAATGTTAAAATAAACATACATGGCTTTTCTTTACCTTAGAATGCCTACTGATAAGTGTAGAGAACATTATGCATTGGAAAATCGTTACTTGACAACTATCGTAGTAATAATCACAGTAAGAAGTATCCGTAGATGCTAAGACTAGTGGCTGAAAATTTGATAAGAAAGGGGATCTTTACATAATTTCATACTCCTACCACCGAGTATGTAGTGAATAATAGGGGAAATATAAAAGAATAACATTACATTGGAGAATCTTGGCAGACACTACCTTAATCAAATGGTCAAGGTTAAAATCACCTGTAATGAGAAAAATCCAAACTATGACCACATGATAGAATGGATTTAAATAAAGCTTCACATCTGTGATATTCTTGCCAAAAATAGAAAACCTGAATCTAACTACAAGGAAACATTAGCCAAAAGAAAATTGAAAGAGATTCTAGAGAATATTAAGTCTATAATGTTTTAGAGTATCCGGTCGTGAAAGTTAAATGAAGACTGAGAAATTGACCCAGATTGTAAGAGAATAAAAATTATGAAAACTAAATGTAATGTAAGATCCTGGATTGGAGCCTTTTTATGCAAAGAACATTAATAGGATAATTGGCAAAACCTGGATGGGGTTTGAGGATTAGATGTAGTACTGTATCAATGTTCACTTTCTGATTTTGATGATTATCTTGTGATATTATTGAAGAATGTCCTTGTTTATAGGATATGCATACTAAATCATCCAGCGGTACCTTTTTTAATTTTCATTTTTTCTTGCTCACAGAACAAACTTTAAACTTCCAGTGGTAACTTATTTCCAAATGGCTGTGAAAAAACTATTTTTGTGCACTTCTTAAAAATTTTTGGTAAGTTTGAAATTATTTTATAAGTGCAAAAAAGCAAATAAAATATTAAACGTATTTGATACTTAAAATTATCTCTTACTCAATGTAGGAATCATTTTATAAAAATGAAATTAGCATTTGATGATGTAGCAGGAACTAAGATGCAGACCAAGAAATCTTTCTTGGGGTTTATGAAATTAGTGCAAACCAAAGCAACTAAGATGATTTACTTTTTGTTTTGTTTTTCTGAAAGTTTGTGGAGAAAGAACAACATTTGTGTGCATCAAATTACTGTGGTGGTGTGCTCTAGCCCAAGGATTTTAGAAAATGAAATGAAATACTCCCACTATAAGATTTAAAGTTCACATAGTAAAAAACACAAAATAAACAAACAAAACCCTAAACCTTGAGTGTCTTCACCTTTGCTTTGTTTAATGGCCGCATTTCACCTCCCTGTTGACTTCTCATAATAAGCAAATAGGCTCTGTTGGAATCCTCAGATTATAGAAGCCTGACTTTGGAAATGTGTGTCAGTGCTGACATCCATGAACAACAACAACAAAAAACTACACACACACACACACACACACACACACACACACACACACAAAGACTTCTCGGTTGGGCTCAGTGACTCATGCCTGTAATCCTAGCACTTTGGGAAGCCAGGGTGGGTGGATCACCTGAGGTCAGGAGTTCGAGACCAGCCTGGCCAACATGGTGAACCCTGTCTCTATCAAAATTATAAAAATTAGCTGGGCGTGGTGGTGGGCACCTATAATCCCAACTACTCGGGAGGCTGAGGCAGGAGAATCCCTTGAACCCAGGAAGTAGATGTTACAGTGAGCCAAGATTACACCACTTCACTACAGCCTGGGTGAAAAAGCAAAACTCTGTCTCAAAAAAAAAAGACTTCTTCTCAATTAAATCAATAAATATTTTTTAAAAACCTCTTTGTGTAAGTCCCATACACCTTCAAAATCAACTGTCTGTGTGCTCATAATTTCGGATGAGATTATAGAAGAAAGAAATGTGTATATTAGAGAATTTTTAAAATTATTTTTTAAAAAACAGTGGTGTGAGCCTTGACATCAGACAGCAACACATGGATTAAAATGGAATTATATCACAGCATTACTTTTGGCTGGAAAAGTTACAAAACATAAAATAATTATGGACTTTATTTATTTCTAAGTATAGAGAGTGAACCATTTTTTTCCTAGGTGAAATGCCAAAAACACTCGGTTCTCTTTTTTTCTTGTAGCATGTCAACAATCGAATTCAGATGGGAATTAACAAGGGTCATGACAATGTGAAAGACCAGGAAATTAAAACAGTTATCTAGAATAGAATTGTTTGTTGTTCATCATAATCCTCTTCATACGATTGACATAAAAGCAAATCCAGTATTCGTAGTAATGCAGCTATACAAAGGCTGGAAGACAAATTCCTAAGACTGGGTAAGTTAGATTAGTTGGCAGCAATGGAAGTCTCGCCTATAGCTGGCATTTCAGAGACAAACAAACCAGGGCTGATAGCATGGGTAGTAAGAACAGGGACCAGCAGGGGGTGAAGTGAACTGGTTTTGTGAGTGATGATAGGGTGGGAACAGTACCATTCTGCTAAAGAAATGACATTCTCCCTCAGGTTGCTGATGCTTGTAGAAATACATACAAACAAACAGACCTCCTTCCCAGGCTAGTCACAGTGATGGCAGGATTCATGGAGCCAGGCACTGCATTAAACAGCATGTGCTTGATTTCATTCAGTCTGCAGAAGGCCCTCTGAAGATGAAAACTGTCTACCTATTCTTAGAGTTGAGGGAACTGAGTTTCACAGAGATTAAGTAATTTGCTCAAGGTGAGCTCTTAACCACTGCATTTACTCAGGAATAAGTGATCCATTTTCTGTTAACAGAAATAAACTGACAAGATCTGTAATATTTTCTTTTTATAGCTTTTGAGTCTAAAACTAATACTGTGATAAAAATCCATTTTAAACCTGTGTTTGTAAATTGCTAAAGGTAAAGAATTAGAACAGAACAATGAGTGATAATGGTAAGGTTAGGTCTTTTTAATAAGTTTTTTCCTGTAACAAGTATAGTTTTTTTTTTTTTAAGAAAATAAAAGAATGCATACAGTATTTGGTTCCAAAGAGCTAAAATTCCGGAATTGGTACAGGAAGCAATTGTGTGTGATTGACTATGTAATAGAAATCATAGCAATTAAATGTGAAATTCCAGTGAGATTTGGAAAACCAAAGAATGTGTCACATTTATTTTCTTAGTGGAATTACAAACTACCTGAGATATAAAGTATATACAGTTTTGAAGTTGAAAAAAATTAAAAATTGCTTAGTAATATACATTAATACCCAAGATAGCAATAAATATTTAGCAAAGGCTAAACAAATGCTGAATAAATAAATAAATAGAAAAAAGAAGTACTTTAATCTTTTGTATAAAGATTTTTATAATTATTACAATAACACAATTTCAATGTGGAAAATTCAGAATAAACTTATGATAGATTTGCTCACATTTTCTATTTATATATGTATTTTTAAAATTGAGATTAGAGATACATAGCATTTTATTTTTTCTGATTAGTGTTTCATCAGGTCATCAAAATACATAAGAAACAAAATTCTCCTTTTACTCAAAGATCCAGGGGTAGAATAAGAATTCAGTTTAAAACATTCAAGAACAAGCACAAATAGACTTGACTCAAAGTCTTAATGAACTTAAAAAAAAATACAATGTGTTAAATACACCAAAAGTGGAGAAAAAATCAACTAGAAAGCAGTGAGCTATTTATTGGTGATACATAAAAGTGCTACCCATAAATAGCGAGCAGATGGCTGCTAAGAGTTATGAAACTTGGTGTTTAGCTTTACTGTTAAAGACTTTGGATGTTCTTACACCAATATTCTCTTTAAGAACACCTAAGTCCAGCCAGCACTGCGGCTCATGCCTATAATCCCAGCATTTTGGGAGGCCAAGGCTGGTGGATCACCTGAGGTCAGGAATTCGAGACCAGCCTGGCCAACATGGTGAAACACCTTCTCTACTAAAAATACAAAACCTAGCTGGGCATGGTGGTGGAAGCCTGTAATCACAGCTACTTGGGAGGCTGAGGCAGGAGAATTGCTTGTACCTGGTGGGAGAAGGGGGAGCAGAGGTTACAGTGAGCCGAGATCATGCCACTGCACTCCAGCCTGGGTGACAGAGAAAGACTCTGTCTCAAACAAAACAAAACAAAACAAAAACAATAAAAAACACCCAAGTCCAAGCTCAAATACACATTTGAAGTAAATAAACTTTTAAAAATAAAAATGAAGAATTGAAGAGAATAATGAGAAAGAGATTGTCTTTAACCTGTAAATCTATTTCAAACCTAGCTGGAAAGCTAAACATAAAAAAAAACTGAGAATTACCCAAGAATTCTGAAGAAATTTGGGGACAAAGTTAGAAATCCTCCTCAAAATACATTAGCCACCATGAAAGAGAAATGAAGGTTGTTGGTATGATTCTTGTTAATAAGGAGAGCCATATAAGAAAGTCAAAGTCCTTATCAGTGAGCAGTAGAACGTCATGGTATAGATTCACTACTATACAAATGATTTATGCTATGGAAATAAAAGTTTCTGTAATGACAAATCTTGCTTGACAGATTAAATACACATGTGAAAGATTCACTAAGATTACAGGCAAAGACAATTTTAAACATTTAGTAAATATGAAAATGTTCTGTCATGTTTTTAAAAATAGATCCTAGAAAAGAACTAAAGGATGTGGATAATAAGCATATTTCTGAGTGAGTATAAATATTTATTCTTTCTTAAGGACCTTGGCTAGGAGAAGTTTCATTCTTGTTTTTTTTTTAGAAATTACTTCTAAAAGAAAGTAAGCAATGACATTTTTAGGACTTTTCAAACCAAAATGCTAAAGCAAAAGCAATAAACTATAGAGAAAATGCACAAATTTATAGGAATAGGCTGAAAAGCAGCACATGACCTTTACTGTAAAGAATTGCTTTTAGAGAACAAAATAACCCAAAACATGTGGATTTGATATATATGGCCGAAACTTTCTGTTGCAAAGAGGTTTACAAGGCATTTAGATTGCTTGCTTATGAAATCATCCTCACAGAGCTACAGTGCAAAATTTTTCAGTGACTAGATTTTATCATTCATTTGGCAAATAACCACTGAGCACCTATTATGGATGCATTTCTTGACGGTCAGCATATTATGTCAACGAACAAAACAGAAAAAAAATCCCTATTTTTGTGGAGCTCACATTTTAAGGTTTCTTTTAAAAACAACAAAAACTGTAGCATTATTTTGCCTCTAAACAAACTTAGAGTAAATTTACCTGTAAGATTCTTAATAAACATGGCTTGAAAGATCTAGAAGGCCAACTCAACTGATCAAAAAGATGGGTTGCCTTAAGATAAAATGTTTAAACGTTGGTTTATGTGTCTAGAAAATATAAGCTCAAAGAGAGTGTTAACAAAATCATGGAATATGTTATGAGAACAATCCCTTCTTTCAAAGTGATGATGGCCTGAGCTGTCATAAAATATACATATAGCTCTGAGGTATCTAAAATTTTTAAATAAAAATGAAGAATTAGAGACGATAATGAGAAAGAGACTGTCTTTAACATGTAAACCTTTCAAAGAGATCTTTGAAAGGGGTATAGATCCTTTTTGATGGCCAGAGGTACCAAGTTGTAAATAATTAAGAGAAATTTTAGTGAAATCCTAAAACCAAGCAAACAAACAAAAGGACTTGAGAAAACACAGATGTGGCATGGCAGGTCCAGCTGAAAGCACTGAGCAAGGAGAAAGAGGGGATAGATAATTCAAAACAAAAGGTAAAGCAGAACGAAAAACAAACCCAGACAATCTAGGGACACCTGGGACACACTCGTGGACATGGTGGTGATACAGCTTTAGGGAACCAGGAAGGGATGGATGCTAGAGCTGGAAAACTGTTAGTAAAATACTGATACTATCTACCAGCACACTAAGCTTAAAGATATACCTATAAAGCTAGCTGTTACTTAGACAGCAGTTTTCACTTCAAAGTCAGGCATGAGGTCTAGAAGAAAAGAATCTTGTGACTTTTCTAGCCCAGTAATACCCCTTTCTGGCAGAGGTAGATGGGTAGGAAAAACAAGGACTTCAAAGGCCCTGGTTATGAGCAGGGATCAATGAATGGCAGGAGGAAGTGGCACCTGGGAACCATTGATTAAACATTTCAATCCATGACAAGCTGAGAGATCTGAGATTAAGCTTATCACTAAACTGATCTTTATCTCCCAGATTCTTCTATTCTTAACTGGAATTAAAGATAGTGTGTATGCCAAGCTTCGACAGCCTGAGAAGAATGGCTTGCAGAAGAGAAAGCTGATCACGCAAAAACAAATTCACAATGCCCAGAGAAGCATCATTCTTTTGGTACCCTCAGATAAGAAAGGAAACCAAGGAAACCTAATCTTTACAAGGTGGCATCAGAGCAGGTACCTTCTCAGGGTAGGGACCTGAGGTCAGTTGTGCAGGTTGCTGTGTAAGAGCACCTGGCTTAGGAGCAAAGGCTGGGACACAGCCCATTCTCTACCTGCCAAGCCAAGAGCCCTTGTGTGGGGCTGCATATGCTCAGAAAAAAAGCGTGCCTTTTTCTGAATTACGCAAAGGCACTACACAAGCTAGCATTACCCTAGGAACTGCGTCCCCTCAAAAACCACTGTCAGAGGCAGAGCCCTTACCTGTAAATATTGAGATGGCATTTGGGATTTCTTTCTTTTGTATGTTGCCAACACTGTGACTGCTTTCACTTGATTCCTTTACTGCCCCCAAATGGGCACAGCCATGCTAAAGGAACTTCCCCTTACCATCGTTCTCACCCAAACAGGTAACACCAACCACACCTGAGAATGCTGAACAATGGGTTCACTAAAACAACTGCTGAAGAATTTCAACAGCGATGCTACATAATTTACAAATTCCCTTTTGCATAATCCACTAAGAAGAGGAATATTAACAGTCCAGGATTTCTCAAAAACTTTATAGTAAGGCCCTCAGAAGACTTTATTTAGATACAATGTGTCAAAACTGTATCTAGTTAGGACTTGTCAGGCTGAGGGGGTTTTCCACATTTCTGAGCAACGTTTTTCATCTTTACACAGAGCTTTGACAGTTGGCAGCTGTAGGGTCCCTGGCAGTCTCTGGATTCATAGAGACCCCTGAGCACACATGCCCTGACCAGCGGGCTCCTGTGGTGCTTTTAGTAACCACCAATGAATGGCTGTCTTTTCCTATGATAGAACAATCTAGTTCAAAGAGAACTGTGGCTAACACTTACTGCCAAAGTTATTGGTTTAGTGATCCTGGAGTTACTGCCAGCAATCAGGCACCTTGGCTATCTTTTTCTCAACAGATTCTTTGTTGTTCTTTATTTTTGTTTCAATTTCCTCAGAGAGCTTTTTATTCCTTTTTATCCAGCAGATTTCTGGAACCCCAGCTCAGCTGGCCATTTCAAGTCCTCTGTTCAGGCTCTGTTAAGAGAACAAACAAAACTGTACTGGAAAATCACTTACCATGGGTAGAACTAAACCCAGAGAGAAATGTCACAAAGTGAAACTGGCTTTTTGGATCTGCTTGGTGAGAGTGAAAGTAAAGGTCACTTTTTGGCAAGATGCTCTGAATATTAGTAAAAGTGGAACTGTGTGCTGGGGAAGAGAGTAGGAGTTGAAGGTCAAGGGGGAACTTTGGTGGCTGCAATAACCATGATTAATTTATGAATGGACTCTAAGCTATGTCAATGGATGCTTCTGATGAGTCTGAATGAGTAGGGGGCAGGAAAGAAAGTTTTGAGGTGTGAGGAAAGTCCAGAAAACATGCTAATCAAATGTGCCATCAAAGGGGACAACTGGGTGGCCATACTGGTGCTTTATTTAGTGCTTGTAATGATCACAGGAGGACTCACTGCAGAAATCACAAGGATGTTCCATGCAAGATGGCGTGTGGTCGATGGCTGGCTTTTTACAGAGCAGCAGGCTGCCGGGTGAATCATCTGGTTACTAGGCATTGTTTTGTATCTCATGTGCTTAAAATTAGTTTCAAAGCATTGTGTTGTATGTTTCAAAAATCAAACAAAGCTCCCAAAATAAAAGACAATAGCTTTTCTAAGAAGAAGACATAAATATGGTTCTACAGCATGAGCATCATGATTTTTGCCTTAGGCAAATTTAGAGCTAGAATGTTTGTAAGAGTTTTCTAGCTAAGCCCATCTAACTTCATGCAATACATGTCTGCATGTTGTTCTCCTAAGCCTGTGTCATGATGGGAAGAGCCCTGGACCTGGAATCAGAAGAGTTGTATTCTAGATTTAGAATACTAGCTATGATCTGGGCAATTACTTAGCTTATTCATTTGTATATTAATTAACACACATATTCATTTATTCAGCAGTTACATACCAAGAACCTGCTAGGTATTAGTACATGAGGAGCTCATTTTCCTCATATGTAAATTAAAGAAACTACCTAGATAAACTCTAACATTGAAATTGTATAATTTATTTTAATTGTCACATTATTTTGAAGCATTGAGATAAAAATCTAGGTCATTTCACAAACAAATGGAAATACATCCCATGCTCATGGATGGGTAGAATCAATATTGTGAAAGTGACCATACTGCCAAAAGCAATCTACAAATGCAATTCCCATCAAAATAGCACCATCATTTTTCACAGAACTAGAAAAAAAATCCTAAAATTCATATGGAACCAAAAAAAGAACCCACATAACCAAAGAAAGACTAAGCAAAAAGAACGAATCTGGAGATATCACATCGCCGAACTTCAAACTACGCTATAAGGCCTCAGTGACCAAAGTAACACGGTACTGGTACAAAAATAGGTGCATACACCAACGGAACAGAATAAAGAACCCAGAAATAAGACCAAATACTTACAGCCAATTGACCCTTGACAACGCAAACAAAAATATAAACTGAGGAAAGGACACCCTGTTCAACAAATGATGCTGGCATAATTGGCTAGCCACATGTGGAAGAATGAAACTGGATCCTCATCTCTTACCTTATACAAAAATCAACTTGAGATGAATCAAAGACGTAAATCTAAGACCTGAAACCATAAAAATTCTAGAAGATAACATTAAAAAAAAAAAGTTCTGGACACTGGCTTACGTAAAGACTTCATGACCAAGAACCCAAAAGCAAACACACACACACACACAAAGTAATAATAACACACACAAGATAGATGAGATTTAAACAAACTGCAAAGCTTCTGCACAGCAAAAGAAATAATCAGCAGAGTAAACAGACAACCCACACAGTAGGAGAAAATCTTCACAATCAATGCATCAAACAAAGGACTAATATCCAGAACCTACAAGGAACTCAAACAAATCAGCAAGAAAAAATAAATAATCCCATCAAAAATTGGGCTTAGGCAACTTCAGCAAAGTCTCAGGATACAAAATCAATGTGCAAAAATCACAAGCATTCCTATACACCAACAACAGACTTAAAGAGAGCCAAATCAAGAATGAAGTCCCA
Organism: Plecturocebus donacophilus; assembly: GCA_004027715.1. Lineage (NCBI taxonomy): Eukaryota > Metazoa > Chordata > Mammalia > Primates > Pitheciidae > Plecturocebus > Plecturocebus donacophilus. The sequence goes on along the minus strand of PVKP010026150.1, from coordinate 1,796 downwards.
TTCACAATTGCTACAAAGAGAATAAAATACCTAGGAATACAATTAACAAAGAATGTAAAGGACCTCTTCAAGGAGAACTACAAACCACTGCTCAATGAAATAAGAGAGGACACAAATAGATGGAGAAACATTCCCTGTTCATGGTTAGGAAGAATCAATATTGTGAAAATGGCCATACTGCCCAAAGTAATTTACAGATTCAATGCTATCCCCATCAAGCTACCAATGACCTTCTCCACAGAACTGGAAAAAACTGCCTTAAACTTCATATGAAACCAAAAGAGAACCCGCATACCCAAGCCAATTCTAAGCAAAAAGAACAAAGCAGGAGGCATCACGCTACCGGACTTCAAGCTATACTACAAGGCTACAGTAATCAAAACAGCATGGTACTGGTACCAAAACAGAGATATAGACCAATGGAACAGAACAGAGGCCTTGGAGGCAACACCACACATCTACAACCATCTGATCTTTGACAAATCTGACAAAAACAAGCAATGGGGAAAGGAGTCCCTGTTTATTAAACAGGGACTCCTTTTGGAAGTCCCAAAAGTTCCCGTGTTGGAAAAACTGGCTAGCCATGTGCAGAAAGCAGAAACTGGACCCCTTCCTGACAACTTACACTAAAATTAACTCCAGATGGATTAAAGACTTAAACATAAGACCTAATACCATAAAAACCCTAGAAGAAAACCTGGGCAAAACCATTCAGGACATAGGCATAGGCAAGGACTTCATGACCAAAACACCAAAAGCATTGGCAACAAAAGCCAAAATAGACAAATGGGACCTAATCAAACTCCAGAGCTTCTGCACAGCAAAAGAAACAGTCATTAGAGTGAATCGACAACCAACAGAATGGGAAAAAATTTTTGCAATCTACCCATCTGACAAAGGGCTAATATCAAGAATCTACAAAGAACTAAAAAAGATTTACAAGAAAAAAACAAATAAGCCCATTCAAAAGTGGGCAAAGGATATGAACAGACACTTTACAAAAGAAGACATACATGAGGCCAACAAACATATGAAAAAATGCTCATCATCACTGGTCATTAGAGAAATGCAAATCAAAACTACATTGAGATACCATCTCATGCCAGTTAGAGTGGCGATCATTAAAAAATTGGGAGACAACAGATGCTGGAGAGGATGTGGAGAAATAGGAACACTTTTACACTGTTGGTGGGAGTGTAAACTAGTTCAACGATTGTGGAAGACAGTGTGACGATTCCTCAAGGACCTAGAAATAGAAATTCCATTTGACCCAGCAATCCCATTACTGGGTATATATCCAAAGGATTATAAATCATTCTACTATAAGGACACATGCACACGAATGTTTATTGCAGCACTGTTTACAATAGCAAAGACCTGGACCAACCCAAATGCCCATCAATGATAGACTGGACAGGGAACATGTGGCACATATACACCATGGAATATTATGTAGCCATAAAAAACGATGAGTTCGTGTCCTTTGTAGGGACATGGATGAACTTGGAAACCGTCATTCTCAGCAAACTGACACAAGAACAGAAAATCAACCTACATGTTCTCACTTATAGATGGGTGTTGAACAATGAGAACACATGGACACAGGGAGGGGAGCATCACACACTGAGATCTGTCACAGGGAAATAGGGAAGGGACAGCAGGGAGTGGGGAGTTGGGGAGAGATAGCATGGGGAGAAATGCCAGGTATAGGTTATGGGGAGGAAGGCGGCAAATCACACTGCCATGTGTGTACCTATGCAACAATCTTGCATGTTCTTCACATGTACCCCAAAACC
>PVKP010026149.1:0-32817 GCA_004027715.1 Plecturocebus donacophilus | reverse complement strand
AGGTGAAAGAGCTACCCTAGTATATTTCCAACTCCCTACTAGACATGTATTGTGTAAAACCCTAAGTTTAAAACATTCCTCGATCTCCATATATTATTATATTGAGGCACCTGATACAGGTGGGCCTTACTTAGTTGTCGAAGATTTCTGATACTTTAGCATGATCAAAACTAGGTAAAGAGCATGTCTTAGAGAATGCCACCATAGCAAGTCTTGCTTGAATACTATCTACAGGCACTTCACACTCGATATATCCTTGTGGTGATGGAACTGTTCTGTAACTTGACTGGATTGATGTCAACATTCTGGTTGTGATATTGTATCATATAGGTTTGCAAGATGATGCCTTTCAAGAAACCAGGTAAGGGCCCAGGGGGTGTCACTGTATTGTTTCTTACATGCATTATTTTATATGCAGATACATGAGCATCTGCATTATTCTCTAAATTTTAAGAAATGTCTAATTAAAAAAAAAAACTAAATTCATTCAGTTACTAAGCTCTCCCCCAAAAGAAATTACTATGCTCTCTCTCTCAAGAGAACACATTTTTTTTAACTTTATCATCTGCTGATGACACCAGCATGTACATAATGAGAACATATGAGCCATCTTTGACTCTTCCCTACTCCCCTCCACCATTTAATCAGTCATCAAGTCCTACTGATTTACTTCCTGTTTCTAGAAATCATCTGTCTCATCTTCTTTCTTACTACTGATGCCAAGTTTCAGAGCCTCATTCTCTTTGTTTTGGTTAATGAAACAATATCTAAATTGCCCTTCCTGCTTCAGCCTGACCACCTTAAAACAGTCATCGTAAATGCTGCTGCATATTACAATCACTTCAGAATCTTTTATAAAACAATACTGCCAAGATCTCTATCCTAGGACAATTAGCAGAGAATGTCTATGAATAGGGCCTGGCCATTGATATATTTTCAAAGCTTCCAAGATAATTAGAATGTGCAGCCATGGTTGAGAATCATACCCTTGAATATCCGTTTTCAACTAAGACTTTAGAATGATTTCACTAAAAATGAAAGGTTAAGCATTATGTTTCTCTGCTTTATCCTCTTTCTCTGTTACAGTTTGAAGTATATCCCTCCAAAATTAATACATTGAAGTCCTCACCCCAAATTACTTCAGAATGTGCCTGTATTTGGAGACAGGATGTTTACAGCGGTAATCAAGTTCTTTCAGTCAATATGACCAGTGTCTTTATAAAGAGGGAAAATTTGGATAGAGACATAAGCATAGGTAGAACAAAATATGAACATGAAAGAAGAAATCAAAGTGATGTTCCTACAAGCCAAGGAACACCAAAAATTGCCAGCAAACCACAGGAAACTAGGTGAGAGGTATGGAACAGATTCTCCATCACAGCCCTCAGAAGGAACTAGGCCCTGCTGATACCTTGATTTTGGAATTGCAGCCTTCAGCTCTCAGAGACAATAAATGCATGTTCTTGTGACTCCCAGTCAGTGACACTTTGTTACTGCAACCCTAGCAAACTAATGCAGCCTTACAAATTACAAAGTACAATTTAACCTCATAGAATTCCAACCTGATGGTTTGGTCTATAGCCATGTATCTGCTTTTAATTTCTTCATTCTTTGTTTTTTTAATACTTTAAAATTTTTTTATAGAGATGAGGGTCTTGCTATGTTTGCTAGGCTGGTCTCAAACTTCTATCTTCAAGCAATCCTTTGGCCTCAGCCTCTCAAAGAGCTGGGATTACAGGTGTAAGCCACTATGCCAGGCCTATTTCTTTATTCTTTATACTCCAGAAACACATCCATGAAGACTTTGCTCAGGGGTCATCTTGTCTTGAATAAATTCTTCTATACCTTTCAAGATCTCTGATTATATGCAGAATATTTTTGTTACTATACTCACCACACTGTATGACACATATCTGTTAAATATTTTTGCTATCTAAGAAGACGCTAAGTTCATTGAAGATAGTGCCATGTCTTAGTCCTTAAATTTCTACTGTTTATAGTTCCAGGAGTTCCTCAATAATATCTTTTTATTGAGTGAATAAGTGAATTATTTTACAGAGTGTACTGCATAGTTTGCATACACCAAAATGCAGAAGCTAAAATGGGATTAGAGGTGCAAATGATTTATTAAGAGGGGAGAAAATAATAGAAGGTGGGGAAAGGCTTCAGATTACAATGTGGTTTTGAGACCTATTTCAGGAGAAAGAAAAGGGAGGGTTGTGTAGGAAGAGCCTCGTGTGTGCACAGTTCCAAAAAAGTTTCTGTTGAACCAATGAAAAGTTTTTGAGCCACAGCTGCCCTTGGAAGATTCCCACATCACATCTGAATGTGCCTACCTCTGCACTCCAGCTAAGCTATGGTATATATACCTGCAACAACCGCAATTCTCTCATCAGGAATCTTGCACCCACAAAGCATAACTTCTACCAGCTTGAAGGGGAAATCTTTGTTCCATGCTGTTTTGTGATGTGTTTTCATTGTCTCAATTTGTGACAATAATTTAGGAAATTTATACACTGTCCCAGTTTCAAGGTGATTTCACTGGGGTAAAAAATTAAAGATAATTTAAAAATTAAATGTAAAATAAGATGAGTTCAGATTATTAAAAATTTTTTTGAAGGAAATAACCATGAACATACGGTGGGAAATAACTGGTGGGAGGGAAATATTCATTTATATAAGATGTTTCAGAATATCTCTTAATTGGTAATATTTGGGATGAAATTTGAATAATGAGAACAAGCCAGAGAAGAGCAATTAAATGCACCATGAAGGAGGTAGGAGTGAATCTCTGTTGCTTTGAGAATTGAAGAAAAAGGATACTGAGAGCAGAATAAGCAAAAAAGTGACTGGTAAAAGAAGACAGAAGAGAGAATGTCCAACCGCCACCTTGTTTTTGTCCTCATGCAATGTGCTTCCCACCCTCTGCCCTGACCTGGTCCCATGTTGTCCAACACCTGAGAAGTTCCAGGGTTTCTCATCTGCTACCCTAGAGTCTTTGACCGCAGGACGAGTTTGTAGTTCTAGCAGCAGTGACGTTAAGAAAGGTCTATCATGCTGGCTTCAGGCTGGGGAAACATGTAAAATTTAACAATGAATGGTATCTTTTAAAATGTAAAGATGAACAGTGAGAAGCTCCTGTGCTCTTTGCTAAATGGCCCAGTACCTATCCCAGAATCTCTCAGAGGAAAACAAGTGCTAAATTCTACAGTCAAATGATACCACCATGGCAGTGACAAAATGTGATGAGTACAACTTTTTCATTGGCACTTTCTAAGAAATGATCAAGACTGTCATAGATGAGGAGCAGCTGCACCAATCTGGGCCTCCCACTGAGTCCATCCAGTACTATTTTATGCTGGTTCATTAGCCCACTTTTGTCCAGGTCCACAGGCAGCAGCAAGACGAGCAGACCACCAGCTCCATGACCACCATCTGGCTCAGGCAGATCTTCGCAGTGCAGCCTCAGCAGGACCAGACAACACTTGGGGAGCTTCAAGTTGGATAAGATCAGTAGTTCACATTGTCCAGATCCAGCCACAGGAGCAAATCCAGCAGACCCAGGGTGGCCCTGGACAGAACACGCAGCTCATGCAGTAGAGCAGTACTAACACAGAAAACAACCTACTCAGTCAAGACACCTGCTTGTTCCTGCTGGTATCAGGCACTCAGACACTTTCCACCAATGCTCAGCAGAACACACAGACAGAAGTCCAACTAGAACAGTAGTAATTCAGCCAGCTCCTCGATGAACATCAGCTCTCTGAACCCTGTGAGTGACCATGATACCTGACCAGGATCTCATCCAGTACATGTTTATCCAATAAGCCAGCCAGTTTTGCCAGGGCAAGCTCATCAGGTAGGTGTTACTGAGGGCCTGTGTTGAAAAAGGTAAGGACACTCAAGGTGATTTTTACCATGAAGCCTCAAGCATTGAGCACAGTCTCCATCTCCAAAAACATTGAACTCAGAGCTGCTGACTCTCTAACAGAAGGATCCAACGGTTTTTCCTTCTTTTTTCTCTAAACAATCAATATTTTGCTAAAGAATAGATTTATCTTTGTTATCAATCATCTGACATGAAAATATTAAATAAAGGCATACCTTGTTTATAGTGCTTCACTTTATTGTGCCTCACAGATATTGCATTTTTTAAATGTTGGAATTAGCTGATTCCAACCCTCCTGGATGACTTTGAGGGGCTGAAGACATCAGTACAGGAAGTCATTGCAGATGTGATAGAAATAGCAAGATAAATAAAATTATAAGTGGAACCTGAGGAGGTAATAGACTTGCTGAAATCTTGTGCTAAAAGGATGATAAAGAGTTGCTTCTTAGATGAAATCTACTCCTGATGAGGAAAGTGTGAGAATTGTGATGACACCACTGGATTTGGAATATTCTATAAACTCAGTTGATAAATAGCTGCATGGTTTGAGAGAATTGACTCCTAATTTGAAAGATAGTCCCCTTTGGGTAAAGTGCTATCAAATAGCATTGCATGCTACAGGGAAATCTTTCATAAAAAGAAGAATCAATTGATGCAGCAAATTTCATTGTTGTCTTATTTTAAGAAATTGTCACAGCCACCACAGCTTTCAGCCACCACCACCCTGAGCAGTCAGCAGCCATCAGCATCAAGGCAGGACCCTCCACAGGCAAAAAGATTATAACTCACTGAAGACTTAGATGATTATCAGCATTTTTCAGCAATAACGTATTTTTAATTAAGATATGTACATTGTTAGACACAATGCTATTATGCACTTAATAGACTGTGGTATAATGGAAACATGATTTTTATATGGACTTGGAAACCAAAAGAATTGTATAACTCACTTTATTGCAATATTAGCTTTATTGAAGTATTCTAGAATTGAATCCACAATATCTGTGAGTTCCTGTACTGTATTAGTCAAGGTTCTCTAAAGGGACAGAATTAATGGGAAAAAAGAAAAAAAAAATATATATATATATTATATATATTTAATGGAAATTATATTTAATGGAAAAATATATATGTACTACATATGTGTATATATATAATTTTATATATACATATAAATGCATAATATATACATAATTATATATATATATATATATATATAAAGGGAAGTTTATTAAATATTAACTCACAAGAGCACAAGTTCCCACAATAGGCTGTTTGCAGGCTGAGGAGCAAGTAGAGCCAGTTAGAGTTCTAAAACTGATTAACTTAGAGTCCAATGTTCAAGGATAGTGTGCATCCAACACAGGAGAAAGATGTAGGTTGAGAGGCTAGGCCAGTCTCACCTTTTCACATTTTTCTGCCTGCTTTATATTCAATGGCAGCTGATTAAATGATGCCCATCCAGATTAAGGATGAGTCTGCCTGCCCTAGCCCACTGATTCAAATGTTAAGCTTCTTTGGCAACATCTTCACAGACACACCTAAGATTAATACTTTGCATCCTTCAATCCAATCAAGTTGACACTTGGTATTAGCCATCACATCTACCTATGCCACATTTGTGGTGTTTCCTTGAAGAGAGTGTTTGCAAAATGTTTTGTTTTGTTTTGTTTTGTTCTCACTGCCACTTCCAAATAAGAGAAAATTTCTGCAGGGGTGTGCATTACCATATTCTGATCCTTGGAAAAGCTTCATGTAGAAGCTCTTTTTGATGATCTCCAGAGGCTATAGAAAAAAATTTCATTTAAGAGATGAATTTATTATTCTCTAGGGAGAGCGAGCTTCATTTTGTCTCCAATCCCTTCTTTTTCAGAGTCCCCATGAGACTAGAATTTTGTGTGTCCATCCTACCCTCTTCACATACCCACATACACACTCACTCACCCTCACAGTTTTTCTAAAATATTTTAAGTGCATTAAATTTTTTTCTAGCTGCCTTTGATATGTGGACTTCAGATTGCATGAAATACAATAAGTCATTTTTAAATAGGAAAACAAAGCTGAAAACATGAAGAGGGTGAGGATGAAGTGAGGGAGAGAGAAGGAGGCAGAGGACAAATCATGGAAGACCTTGCATGGCCTGATAAAGAATTTGGATGTTATTCCATGGGAAGCGATAGAGTAGATTTTGCCCAATAATTTGATTAACATCTTTGAAAGATTACCCTACCTTCATTATGTAGACTGGATTACAGGATGATGAACAGAACTGAAAAGACCAGTTAGACATGTAATGCAATAGTTGATGCCTGAACTAAAGTGGGTGACAGTGGGCATGAAGATCCTTAAATGGATTGGATTAGATAAATCTTGGGTGAAGAAAATAACAGGGTTCGCTGTTGGATTGGATATGGAACGTCAGAGAAAGAAAAGCAGTAAAATTTAGTACGAAGATTTTTGCCTTGACTAAATGAATGGATAGACAATAGTTCCATTAACTAAAATGGGGAAGGCTGGAACAGAAACAGGATTGGGGGAACAGCAAGAGTTTTGCTTGGGACAGACTAACTTTAAGGTGATTATTTAGAAACAAAGTTTGGTTTTGTCCTCTAAATGACATAATTTATATATGTAAATTCAAAGTACACTGATATTGAACAAATAGAAACTTTAGGAGAAAATGTGTGGTTAGCTGAGAGCAATTATGAGCTAGAACTGAAAGTGAGGGATAAAATCTGACCTTACTGAATGAGATCCCTCAGGCATGCAGATGTCTTAGTTCATTGCAAAGAGGTGAGAGATTAGTAAACACTTTGTAACAGAGTCTGACTCCATTTCTGATGTTTGACTACTGGCAACTTTAAAATTCCACCACTCTCTCTTCTCCTGCCCTACATGGGGAAAAGCTAATAAGAAAGCTGGGGTGCCCCTTGGTTCAGCACTGGTGGGAAGCTCAAATCATGAAAGACTGCATTCTGGGGAACCCTCACCCATCCCCACCCTCTCATCACAATAGAAAACAATCCACTATCTTGCCATGTTCAGAGCCTGTCCTGCTTTTTCTCAGAAAGTCTGATTATGTGCATAGTAAACCTTTTCATACCCTGTTGATGTGTGGGGGCATCCACCTCTACTCTCCAGTTAAAATAGTTAATGCTGCCTAATGTAAATTAAAATAGGGTCTTAAAAGTTTGAAACCCATTATGCAAGACCTGTTTAGAGATGAGATGTTTTCCTTTCTGCTCTTCCATGAGCATTAGTCATCAGTTTTGTCATCTCAACTATATTTTGCATGGGAGTCCATTTCACCTCTGCAAGATGGCTTCAGGGATTGGCACAATGAGCAGGAAGTTCAGGCAATGATTCCCACCACTGAGAGCTCTTGCTCTGCTTGCTAACTGGCTGTGCCCCCTTCTGGCAAGGTTGTGCTTTGAACTGTGCTGTTTCGTGTAAGCTTCAGTTAAAAATTTAGCCAATCTAAATCAGAAATTAGTAATTGGCATATGGGAGTATGGGATTAGGGCCCTCCTTAAAGTGATCCTGGGTCATGTGTCTCAGCCTAGACCATGTGTCTGAGATTAACTCAGGTGTCTTGGGCCCAGCATAGTCCATGACTGATGCTAGGCTCAGAGGAATAATTCCTATCCTGTCACCATTGCTGTGTGTCTCAACCAGGCACTGGCCACCGTTCTAGAGAGTACTTAGGGAATCACTGATACAACGTGTAATATATGGGGGCACTGGGTGGTAGCTCACCTGGAGCCCTCACAATGTGCTATGCAGAGGGCCACACTTCTAAAAGCAGCGGGCTCACTAGGACATTATAAAATGTTTTTGTTGCTGCTGCTACCTATGCCACTATTGCCCCAAAATAACCTCTAATATTGTGATACAAGATATATAAATATACATATATACTTATGTATGTGTATATATTATATGATATATATTAAATACATCAGAAATATATTAAATATTTATATATTATTTATGTTATATATTTATATTTTTTATTTTTATTTATTTATTTTGTTAAAATATATTCATATATCTTAATGTTACATAAAATATATATTTTATGTATTATACTTTTTGTTATAAAGTATTAAATATATTATATAAAATACATAAATATATTTTCATATATATATATATATATATATATATATATATGAAGTCAGACCTGTGGGATCTGACTTTACCTCCTGGTTGATATATATGTATGTGTATGTGTGTGTGTGTGTGTGTGTGTGTGTGTGTGTGTGTATATATATATATATATATATCCCCAGTTGCTGAAATAGAGCTCCTTATACCTTTTACATGGAGGTGCTAGGAGACTCTTTTGTTCTAATATTTGTTCTTTGACCCCTGGTTTCTGGCACAAAGCTCCTGAGATAGTTGTAATTTAATGAGTGATAGGAAAGCCTAGCACAGAGATCCTAAATCCCTGAACATTTCCTAGGCAATAGGACTCTCTTTTGTTCTAATGAGGTGACTCCTGGTGGGCATCTGGAAAGCCTCTGAATGGCAGCTGCTTGCCAGGGGAACCAACCTATAATAAAAGGTTGAAACTTTCAGCTTCACCCCTTCAACCTCTGGGGAGGAGAGTAGGACTGAAGGTTGAGTCCATCACTAATGGCCAATGATTTAACTAATCATGCATAAGCAATGAAGTCTCCACAGAAAACCTTAAGGACAGGGTTTGGAGGGCTTCTGGGTTGTTGAATACATGTGGCTGCCTGGAGGGTGGTGCACCTGGAGAGGGTCTGGAAGCTCCACACTCCTTCCCCCACACCTTGCTCTATGCCTCTCTTCATCTGTATTGTTTGTAATATCCTTTATAATAAGTCAGGAAATCGAAGTGTTTCCCTGAGCTCTGTGAGCTGCTCTAGCAATAATTGAACCCGAGGAGAAGGTCATGGGAACCCTGTGTTTATAGCAGGTAAGTCAGAAGTGTAGGTGACAACCTATTAATATTATCTGCTATAGGCATCTGCAGTGGGGGTAGCCTTATAGGACTGAGCTCTTAATCTGTGGGATCTGACTTTAACCCCAGGTAGATATGTCAGAATTGAATGGACTCTAGGACACTGAGTTTGTATCCACTGCAGAATTGCTTGGCGTAGCAGAGAAAACCCCACACATATGGTGTCATAAGTGTTGAGTAGTGTAAGGGAGTAGGAAAAAACAGTCCATTTGTTTTTTCCTTCAGAATTGGTCAGTGAAGTGAGATTTGCTGGAATGGCTCTGACTCACTGAAACATGTGGCTTGGGACAAGAAAAGGATAGCCTTTGATTAGAGAAAGGAGAAGCCATTGATTCCTGGGTGGCCATGTGGTCATCCTTGGTACAGAGCAGCAGCTGTGCTGAGTTACTAAAGGTCAAAGTTACCAATGAATTTTAGAGGCAGAGTCAACTCCCAGGGAGTTGGTTCATTGGACGCAGAAGGAAATGCAAACTAATTTTTAAAAATGAAATGTTGAGTGAGTGAGAGTAGGAATTACGCTTCATTTTTTTCCTGTTTCTAAAACCTGATCCTCTCAGTGTTATAGGAATAAACATTCATGCTTCCACCCCCATGTCCCCACCTCCTGTGGCACATCCAAGGAATTAATTTAAATCAACTAGGATCCTTAAATCCAATAAAGCAACAATTGTCATGAGCGAAGCTCCTAACCTTAATGATAATAATTTGAGAGTCTTTGCAGGAAGAAACTTAAAAATGTGAGCAGGGTAAATATAACTGTCTCCCAGCAAATTATATCCTCTAACCACATACACACATATATAAAGCCTAGATACAGAGGAGGAAACAAAAACCCAAAACAGTGGTCATAATTTGACTCAATCAGAAATAAACAATTTATTCAAATAATGTATAAGACAAAAACGTAAAAAGGTTTGTTTCGGCCAGGCACGGTGGCTTGCGCCTGTAATCCCAGCACTTTGGGAGGCCAAGGCAGGAGGATCACCTGAGGTCAGGAGTTCGAGACTGGCCTGACCAACATGGAGAAACCCTGACTCCACTAAAAATACAAAATTAGCCAGGCGTGGTTGTGCATGCCTTTAATCCCAGCTACTCGGGAGGCTGAGGCAGGAAAAATCGCTTGAAGCCAGGAGGCAGAGGTTGCAGTGAGCCGAGACTGCGCCGTTGCACTCTAACCTGGGCAACAAGAGCAAAACTCCACCTCAAAAAATAAAAAGGTTTGCTTTTTCCCTATACAATATAGGTTCTAAATTAGCTTAGGATCTCCTGGGATGGAACAACTGGCAAAATTTTATGGCACCAATGAATACTGAACCCAAATTATGGCTATACTCAAGGATCCTGTTAAATTTAACCAAGATATATCTAAAATCTGAAGAGAATTATTGAACATAAAAGAGAAATGCCTTACCTTAACTACTGCAAAAAATACATGGCCTAAATTCTTCATAATCATAGAACCCATTACTCTAAAACATACCTTATGGATATGGACACCGATCCAATGCATAATAAGCTATAATTAGATGCAGTCTTTCTTGTGTAAAATAGGTTTGGTAAGTTGAGGCTCTATAGACCTCCATCCCTTCTGTCCCAATAAAATAGTTAATACAATCTGATATAAATTAAAGATAGGTTTGGTAAGTTGAGGCTCTATAGACCTCCATCCCTTCTGTCCCAATAAAATAGTTAATACAACCTGATATAAATTAAAGCTGTCTTCAAGGAATGAAATCTATCATAAAGTCCAATGTAGGAAGGTGTTTCTCCCCACTGCTTCTCCAGTAACAGCCTAATTTGGACTGTTCTTAAACCTAGAAAGAATTAATGGTGCCTCATGGTGGATTACCACAACCTTAATGCCATGATCCCACCAGTGAAGGCCTCTAAGCCCAATATAGAGTCAGTAGATTCCATTTAATAAGCAAGTGGTAAGTACTTTGCAGTCGGAGATAGTATTAATATATTCCTCTGTTCAGTGCCTTTTTCAACAGCCACACTTAGCCTTCGCCTTCAAAGGGACACAATATGTCTTTACCAAGCTATTCACAGGGCACTTGCACAGCTCTGTCATTGCACACAATCCTTGCAAAGCAAATTTTGATTGGGATGACTACTAGGCATTAACCACATCCAACTTTCTCCAGTAGCACAGATACAGCAGTGTACTGATCATAACTTTCTCTGGGGAGATTCATTTGACACACTCACTGAGGACATACAAGTACTCCCAAAAAGAAGATAAGCATTTCTCTGCACATAGCACAAGGCCCTACACACCGGTTAAATTCATGAAAATTATTTGGTAAGCTGAGGAATTCTGCAGCTGTAAGAAATAGCAATTGACTCAGAACCCACAATGTTAAAAGAAGCTCAACTTTTAGAACTTTTCAGGATCTGGAGGCAACAAATTTCTATGTTTACATTTTTTATATATTTCATGTTTGCATTCTCATAAATTTTACTGAGGCCTATTTATGCTATTGCAAATTGTTCCTTCTGGAATTGTATCCTCTAAAACAAAGAACTCTAGAATCTGATCAAATTGCAATACAATAGGCACTCTCATTGGTGATCCCTCTCCCTGCCCCAGAAAAAAAAAATCCTTCACTGTGGAGGCTTTACAATCTTTTCTCAAACCTTCAAACCCCTTAACTACCTGGAAATCCCTTGGGATTTCACGAATGAACAAGAATGGGGGTTTCTACACTTTACGTAGAGTATTAAAACTACACGTGATGTGTCTTACTCAGGAGCTGCTGCTTTTCATCGCTTAATCCAGACATCCTTGATAAAGAGTGGGATCCAAGGGCAAGTATATTTATCTGAAATTTAGGCAGTCAATTTGGGCAACAATTTGCTCCATCCATGCACTTTTATAGGCCATTATCAATGGTCTAGCCCTCTGGTTCTGCCAATGGTAGCAATAACAACTCGTTATCCAAGATTTGCTCCTTTGAGGAAAATAACTGTGGAAATCCCTTGCTGCATATATACTCAAAATATGTTAAGGTTATACATGTTTCAGTGCATACTCAAACCACAATACAAAGTCTTCTTTATACAATTCAGAGTTCCAGATATTACTAATAATGATCAAGGCACTCAATTTACTTCTCAAAATACACAATGCTGGGCTCTCAAACGTGGTGTTCAATGAACTTTCACTGCCCTTACCAGTTTCAGGTGACGGGCCTGAGAGAGCGAGCACTATTATGGTACACTGAAGCTAAAATTTAATTAAATGAAACATAATGTATCTCTGTCTTCAGTCAAGCATCAGGGATAAACTGTAACAAAAATTATGACTCAATTTTTTTATGTTTAACAGCTGAAAGCTTTCAAGCCCCACTCTTCTGCCCCATATCTGCACTAACAGATAAGAAAGCCCATATGCACCCTTATTTGGTGCGCCAACACATTCAAAACATGCAAGCCCCTGCCCACTTGTGGGACTCATCCCCTCAGCCCCACCCCCTAATTATAATAAAAGCCATGCTAGTCTCTTTCCTCACTTTCAAGCCATTTTCAGATCAGCTTGAAAACCTGCCCCTCTTACCTCCCTCCTAACCCTCATTACGTGAGTAAATAAACCTTCATACTCTCTCAGTGCGTATGCGGCACCATTAGTCCTGACATTCAGAGAAAATTTTGAATGGGATGACTACAACATACTTTCTCCTAAACGTCAATTGATACTTCAACAAAGAGTGGACTCATCAAAATCAGGCCTTATGATTACATTAGACACTTTGATGGAAGTTTGCAATTTTCACCGTAATTTGAGTTGACTGCAAGTTGGAAAATTTCTGAATTCTCTATTCCAAAGGGTAATTATCAACTGAGAAGAGAAGTTCAACTATGTTTTCATTTTGTGTTTCTCAAGTTAACTATTTGTGTATTTATTTTTCATCTGTCACTTTCAGGCAAAATTGAGGGAGAGCTCACACCCAGTCACAATCCTACTTATTTTCTGCCCATTTACTATGTTGCTGCAGAATGAGTTGTTACTATATTAGACGTCATCATGAAATAAACGAACATGTTTTAAATTGGAGGTATTCTAAGCTGGGTGTCCTAAACATTCCTAAACAGTTCTGAGACTGGAATTTGAACGACTCAGATGTTCAGGGTTGAGCTTACTTTTCTCTCAGTTTGGCATCATCATTTACTTCTGTTTCCAGAGGTTCATTACTATAATGCTGTTCATTACTATAATTCTGTTCAATAAACAGATTTGTTTCTAGGCCCAGAATTTTAGTGTATTTCATAATAAATCTAGATGATAAAACATGAAATAAATATTTGTATCATTTGTATACAATAATCACATAAATTATACATTTGTATAATTATATACTAAGTTGCTAGACACATACTTAGTGTTGTATCAACAATTAGGGAAATACATGGCTTCTTAGCACTTCATCTGATGAACTTTCTATTTCACCTGTATTAGAATCTCTTGGGTGCAGCTGTAAAGTATTTGGAGAAAAGATATCCAACCCCTTTTGAATATATTCAGGGATGAAAAACATAGATATTAAGTTTGAGCATTAAGAATTTTTATCCTATTTCAAAATTTTAGAAAGTCATCAAATACATCTAAAATTAATAATAGATAATTTTCTACTTGAAAATGTGTATTGCCTAGAAATATCTTTTTACATTGTTTAAAATGAAAAATGCATTAATTAGCTGCTTACTTTGTGGAAAGATCTCTTATCAAAAAACTTTATGCTAATTTACCACAGAGGAAAAGAATGTGTATACATACATGCTGAAAAAGAATCCAACCCCTGGAGAGATAAGAGTTAAATTACAGGAAACAGCCGCTCAGAACATTGACAGATAAGAGTATGCTAGAAGATTATTTTCTTCTTTTGGAGGGGAAGATATATTCAATCTCGTTGTTAGGAGGCACTTATTTTTTAGCCATGAAACTTGTTGAGCACCATCACATGTGAAGCACTGTGCTAACCACCAAGGATGTGATGAATGACGGATGGAGTTGCTACGCTTGAGTCACTTGAGTTGCTCACGAGTAAAAGAGAAAAGCATATTAAGCCTCAAGTGTCATAAAATGATCTTTTATATTAACGTCATATGTAAATTTTATATTAATGTCATAGAGCACATTGGCTACTGACTTTAATTCTGATTAGTAAGTGCTTAAAGGTTATGAGTGCAAAGGTCAGGCTGTGAGCACAAATGTTGGGTTTAAGCATATGCCAAACTACAAGATTATCTCAATGGATGCAGATAATACTGACAAAATACAAAATGCTTTTATGATACAAACATTCAATAAACTAAGAATTGATGAAAAAGCCATGTATGAAAACCCATAAGTAAAATCCTTCCCAGTGGTGAAAAACTGCAAGTTCTTCCCCTAAGATCAGGAACAAAATAAAGATTCTACTTTCACACCTCCTATTCAATATATCACTGAAAGTGATAGCCAGGGCAATTAGACAAGGCTAAAAAGGCATCCAAATTGGAAAGGAAAACATAAAATTATGTTTTAGATATACTCTTAGGCCTAGAAAACTAAAGGATCTGGTTTTTTTTTTTAATTGTTAAAGCTAATAAATGAATTCAGCAAAGTTGCAGGATACAAAATCAGAATGCAAAAATCAACTGTATGTTTATACACTAGAAATGAACAATACAAAAAGAATTCTTAAACCATTTTATTTAAAATGCCAACCAATAGAATAAAATACTTAACGAATAAATAAAATAAAGGAGGCACAAAACTTATATGATGAAGGTAACACAACACTGATTAAATAAATTTTAAAAGACGTAAAGCCATCAATGTGCATGAATTTGAATGCTTAATATTGTTAAGATGACAATATTGCCCAAAGCAATATACAGATTAAATGCAATCTCTATCAAAAATCCAATGGTATTTTTTACAGAAATAGAAAAATCTATCCTAAAATTCATATAGAATCTCAAGGAACCATGAATAACTAAAACAATCTTGAAGAAAAAGAATAAAGATAGAGATTCCACATTTCCTTATTTCAAAACGTACTCAAAGCACAGTAATAAAAATAGTATGGTACTGGAGTAAGGATAGACACAGAGACCAATGGAACAGAATTTAGATTCCAGAACTAAATTCTTATTTCTGTGATCAACTGATTTTGCACAAGGGTGCTAAGACTATCTGATGGGGGAAAAAACAGTATCTTCAACAATGGTACCAGAAAATACTATCCACATAGGAATGAATAAAATTAGACGCTTATGCCATAAACAAAATAATTACTCAAAATGGATTAAATACCTAACTATAAGATGTATGACTATAAAATTCTTAGAAGAAAATATACGGGCAAACTTGCATGATCTTAGATTTGGTGTTGATTTCTTAACATATGACAACAAAAGCATAGGCAACAAAAGAAGAAATAGATAAACTGCACTCCATTAATATTAAACACTTGTGTGTATCAAAGAACACTACCAAGAGAATGAAAAACCCACAGCATGAGAGAATATACTTGCAAATCATATTTCTGATAAGAATTTACTATCCAAAATGTAAAAATAATTCCTGCAACTCAGTAAGACAGGCAAATCAATTTAAAAATGGGCAGAGGATCTGAATAGACATTTCTCCAAATGAGATACACAAATGACCATTAATCACATGAAAAAGTGCTTAGCATCATTAGGCAGTTGGAAAATATAAATCAAAGTATGATGAGATACCACTTCACAGCTATTCAAAAAGCTATAATTTTTTAAAGTGGAAAATAGAAAGTGCTGGCAAGGATGTGAAGAAATCTGAATCCTTGTAACTTGCTGGTGGAAATGCAAAATGCTGCAACTGCTGTAGAAATAATTTATCACTTCCTCAAAAAGCTAAACATAGAATTACCATGTGATCCAGCAACTCTGCTTATAAGTATAGGCCCAAAAGAATTGAAAACAAGTGCACAGATACTTGTATGCCAATATTCATAGCAGCATTATGCACAATAGCCAAAAAGTGGAAACAATGAAGGTCCATCAGCAGATGAATACACATATATGTAACATATACATACAATGGAATATTACTCAGCCATATAAATGAGGTTCTGATACATGCTACAACTTGGGTGAACCTCAACACTAAGCCAGACACAAAATGACAAAGACTGCATGATTCCACTGATATGAAATATCTCAAATAAGCAAATTTATAGCAATAGAAAGTACATCCAAGGTGACCAGACACCAGGGCTAGGGAGAGAATGGGGAGGTATTGCTGTACAGGTCCAAGAGTTTCTGTTTGAGGTGATGAAATATTCTGGAAACAGTGGTGATGGTTGCACAACATTACGGATGTAATGCTACTGAATGGTACTGTTAATGACGGTTCAAGTGACAAATTTCTGTTATGTAGATTTTACCCTAAGGAAAAAAAAAAGCAAGGTGCTGAAGAGAGCACATAATAAATTATCTTTGGTGTTTATATTTGCATAAAACAGCACTGGAAGAATAAATAAGAAATTTATATAAGTGGTTATTTATAGGTAACATCAATATTCAGCCCTACACAATAAGGTTATATTGGTTAAGGTACAGAAATACCTCTGTCCTGGTAGGTAGTAAATGTCCACTCCCTGATTCCGTGAATTCTCTCCGCTTGTGCTCTTATCCCAAGATACCTGACTGCACTATGGCTCAGCAAGTAAAGAGTTAATCCTGGCAGGACAGGGGTGTGCTAGATTAGTCTAGAATGAGGTTGGATAGTTACAGGGTAGAAGGGGAGACTTTGCAATTTAAACTTTCTAATATTCTTTTGATTTTTAGTCACAAAAATAGGAAAACAAAATTTGAGAGCTGAAGGAAGACAATGAAGAAGAGGGAGAGTATGCCAGGTGAAAAGTGTAGTTAAGAGAATTTAGGCCAAACAAATGTGCACATAGAAACTGTAGTGACACAAATAACAAAATAACTCAGGGAAGTACTGGAGAGGCTTGAATATAGGGGGAAGGGATTACAAAAGAATAGAGAGGTAAAGTTGGGCCAGATGTTAAAGAACCACTATGTGACCTTAATTAGTTTGAACTGTTTCCATAGCAGAGATAAACCATTTCGAGTTTTGTTTTGTTTTGTTTTAAATGAATATAATTATTTGAACAGATTTGTGTTTTAGAAAAATAATTCTGGGCTGTACACAGTGGCTCACACCTACAATCTTAGCACTTTGGCAGGCTAAGGGAGGAGGCTTGCTTGAGCCCAGGTGTTCCAGATCAGTCTGGGCAACACAGCAAAACTTCTCTACTGAAAATAAAAATAAAAATAAATTTATCCAGGCATGGTGGCATGTACCTGGAGTCCCAGCTGCCAGGGAAGCTGAAGGGAAGAGGATCACCTGAATCCTAGAGGTTGAGGCTGCAGTGAGCAGTAATTGCACCACTGTGTTCCAGCCTGGGTGACAGAGCCAGACCCTGTCTCAATAACAAACAACAAATTTTAAAAAAGAAAAATAATTCTGAGAACTGTATGCTGACATCTGAGAACTATTTGCTGAAAGTCTTGCAGAAAAATAGTTAGCTTGGAGTTGAGTTGAAAAAAGAAAGGAAGAACAAAAGATGACTCAGATTTCTAGCTTCGTTGACTAAAAGGGTGGAGCGTGACCTTTAATGGGGGAATTCTAAGTGGAAAACTATTCAGAATTTTGATTATATAAAACATGAATATATTGAGATGTCAAAGATAAAGCATGACATAATATGAATTACAAATAAAAAGTTCTTATGAAAATGGTAATGGTTATTTTCCATTTAGAATGACTTTCTAAGAGGAAATATGCTAAATTTTAAGGGAAAAATAGTATCTTTATATGTACACAGAGTTCTTCACTCAAAGAGTAATACTGAAATACAATACAAAAACTCTTCTATACTGATTTTTGCAAACAAATTTCTTTTTCACCCAGATAGTTCAGGCTTTAGACACGTGGAAAAGTAACCTCCAGGCAATGCCACTAATTCTATGGTTTTGTATTTTTATAGAGGAAATAATAAATGGCTTCTCAGAATGCCATCTAATATTTTTCCCCATAATTCCCTCAAAACTCAACACTTATCTCCAGCTCTGCTTCTTTTTCCCCCTACAGCTAAATTTTTCAAGGAGTACTCTGTATCCATATTCATTATTTACTTATATTTTTCCTCAATCTACTTTGTCTATACAATTTCTGTAAGTGAAATGGCTTTTGCTAAGGTCATCAGTACCCAATAAATGACTAAATCATCTTTATATGGCCTCTCTGTTGATTGATATGGCTAATAATTATCCTTCTTTAAATATTCCTTAGCATCTATGACACTATACATTCCTGATAGACATGAACCCTTTGATAACTATTTTCTCAACCTTTTCTGCAGTTTTATTTTCATCTACTTAGACATTAATTGGCATTTCTCAAGAGTTGGTATCAACCCTGCTATACCTTTCCTCTGAAGTGCAAAAACAAATAATAAAATGTTTCCTTAAATTGTCAACGTATATGTCCAAAAAGCACCTTATATGTCCAAATAATCATGCTCCTCATCACCCCCATCACAGTCCTCTTCTGTTCCTATCTTAATGAAATTAATGATCATTCATCCTGGCACATAAGTCAGAGCCTTGGTAACATTTCCAACATATACTATTTATTAATAATGCCATTTGGTTGCCAAAGACAGTTATTACTTCTTAAGTTTCTCTTACAACCCCATACCACTTTGCTTCTGTACCATCAACACCCTGGGCCAAACTACTAACAAATCTCTCTTGGATTTTTGTAAAGGTTTTGTAACTATTCCAACAACAACAGTGCCTTCTATAATCAGAAAAAAAGGGAAAGTTCTTAGTCCTCAAATCTGTGAAGGAAGCATAGTAGTCTTAAGTTAGTTTCCCAACTGCTGGTAGAAATTATGGTAATTACTTAAATACATAACAAAGACATATACCTATATTACACATTATCATTGACAATCACCAGTGCCGGTTTGGCTAGAGTAAGTGACTTGCAAAGTGGCAGAGAAAAGAGTAAATGACAAGCACTATTTCCATCTTGCTACATCTTCTGCTCTGTATCTGATCTTTCAAAACCAGAGTATTTGATACGGCTTTTCTCAGTCAGTCTTTTCCAGATTATTCTGGGGTCATCTGAAAGCCTGGGAAAGTCTCGATGTGCTTCTCCAATGTGGGTGAGAAAGTCTTTGGTATGAAGATGTTCATCTATTTTCTCTTGAAGTAGAAATGACTCCAGTAAAGTCTTTTTTTGTTTCAGGAAGGCAGACAGGGCCAGCTCTGCTCTTTTCCTGTTACAGTCGGGACACTGAGAAGATACATGTTGCTGAGTTGCTGCACCCTGTATTGCTGTTGTCCTCATGTTTTTAAAGTAGATTCTGTTCAAAAGTTCATCAGGGACAGAATCATTTAAGGCATGTCTGTCTGAATCCTCTGCATCCAATCCAAGATGCAGCTTTTTGTGTCTGCTGCTCTTCTTCTTCTTAGAATCCCCTCTACAATGAATCAAATGTATCTTCATGGTGCAATAGGACTGCAGGGCATTCAATTCTTCATCGGGTACCCGAATGATTTCTGTTTGACGTTTGGTGTCTAGCTCGTACCGTTCAAAGTTAGAGTCTTTGTGCTTGAGGTAGTTGATCCATTTTTTACTCAACTGCTTTTCATAATTACTGAAGTCTGAAAGCTCAGATTGTGTGTCTCCTTGTTCCAAGCTTAGAGTTTGCTTTTCCCTCTCCAGTTTGCTCCCAGAGGTCAGGGGAGAGGACTGCCGTCCTCCATAGGAGCTGAATGAACTGGAAGTCTGTACCCCATCAGTAAAGCTCTTCAAAGTCTCAGTCTCATCAGAAAGGTTTGCCAGAGCACTTTTGTCCATATGGGCCAATTCTGAGCAGATGGCCATCACACTGCCTCAGACTCGGCTCACCTCCTTTGCCCAGGTTAAGACTGGCTCAGGAAACTGTCGGGAGCTGAGCCCTCCGGGAACGGCTCTCTGCTTGCCACCAATTCTGCGGAGCTCGTCTTCCGGGAGGCGCCTTCCGGGAGACGCCTTCCCAGCTGCCTTGGCAACGCGGACCGCTCATGCGCAGTGAGTGGGCACCGTGCAGCGACCCGCCTCTTCCTCCGCCTCCCCCAGCGACCCTGCGCCTGCGCGCTGATTGCTCTGAGTTGATTCCGCCTTCTTCTGCACTCCCGCTTCTCTTTGGTGCTAAAGCCGAGTAGTCAAGGAGAAAAGCCTGCAAACACTGTTGCCCAGGGGTCAGACAGGTGACACACGTGTGTGAGACCAATACAGTTAGGTGACCTGTGACAAATCCGAACGTGTACGCCAGCCTAAATCCATCTAGATTTAAAAATCAAGCAAAACTGCTGGACAAGAAGCACAAGCAAAAACTTGCCTGCCAGGTTTATAGTCAGGAGACACCTCCTTGTAGACCATGTCTTTGAAGAAAAGTCAAAATACAGAAACTATTCTGTAAGAAGCAGCGTTCTGTGTTCCAACACGCTGACGACATTGAAGTTCGGGCGAGGGTGTGGGGAGAAGAAACCTGAATTTCCCAAATCTGTTTCTCTGGCCTTTTGTCCCTATAGGTCCCCTCTGGCTGGCATATCCAGGCCCGTCCTCACTCTTTATATGGTTAATTTCTTCTCCTCCGAGTCCCATTTTCTCATGAAGGGCTTAATACTCACCCCTGCCCCCAAACTCTTTCCTTTTTTTTAAAATAGTGTCCAACTGTAAGATCGTATGAGTATCTGCTTATGAAGACTGAAGGCAGAAATTATGTACGTTACAAACTAGCATGTGCCCAGCAATCAGCAAACACATATCACATGTTCCATAAATCTCTGTTGAGTGAATGGCTACAGAAACAAATAAATCTTACCTTACACAGGTGGTCCAGAGGATTTGGGGAAATAAGCACTGTCAGCTCAGAGAAATCCAACCTTTTCTCTAACAGAATCCCCAAACTTGGGCTATTATTCAGGATATATTTTTTGTTAATTTAAAAAAAAACAGTAGAGTTTTATTCATTAACATGAGAAATTATAAAATGTTAACTCTAGAGATGGACTTTTTCTAGGTTATAATAGTTCCTGAGTCTTAGTCAATGTCTAGCATAATTTCAAAAAACTAGACACCCTTCTCTGTCAGTGGGTTAGGGGGTATTATTCAGGTCTAGCCATATATAGTCCCCAAGTGTTCATTTTGGCAAGAGTGAAAAGTCAAATATTCAAAAAGCATCTCTTAAATATATGAGTCAGCTTCCTATTGAAGATAAGGAGACTCCAACTTCAATTATTCAACCAAAATTTTATCATATAATGGTAGTCTTTAAAAAAGAGGTAGCATGTAATTTGTAATTCCAAGTAATTTCCAGTAGGGCTCAATATTTTCATTGTTTATCTTTATTTCAAAGCTCTACCTCATCCTCTGAATATTTACATATTGATATTTACACAAATTCATGTTTTATATACATCTTATCCATAACATTGAACAAAGAAGTTATACTTTAAATAAAATCTATTTGTGTCTTCTAATATGCCAAACATCTGAGATATTCTGCCTTTTTAAAACTAGTGTTTTAAATTTCTCTTGATTTTTTTTTTTTGAGACAGAGTCTTGCTCTGTCACCCAGGCTGGAGTGCAGCAGAGCCATGTAGCTCACTGCAACCTCCAGCTCCCAGGTTCAAGTGATTCTCCTGCCTCAGCCTCCTGAGTGGCTGGGATTACACACACATACCACCATGCCCAGTTAATTTTTGTATTTTTAGTAGAGATGGAGTTTCACCATGTTGTCAGGCTGGTTTATTATTTTATTTTTTATTTTTATTGCCTTTTAGGTTTTGGGGTACATGTGAAGAACATGCAAGATTGTTGCATAGGTACACACATGGCAGTGTGATTTGCTGCCTTTCTCCCCATCACCTATATCTGGCATTTCTCCCCATGCTATCTCTCCCCAGCTCCCCACCCCCCACTGTCCCTCCCCTATTTCCCCCCAACAGACCCCAGTGTGTAGTGCTTCCCTCCTTGTGTCCATACGTTCTCATCGTTCAACACCCACCTATGAGTAAGAACATGCAGTGTTTGATTTTCTGTTCTTGTGTTAGTTTGCTGAGAATGATGGTTTCCAGGTTCATCCACGTCCCTACAAAGGACACAAACTCATCATTTTTGATGGCTGCATAGTATTCCATGGTGCATATGTGCCACATTTTCCCTGTCCAGTCTATCATCGATGGGCATTTGGGTTGGTTCTAGGTCTTTGCTATTGTAAACAGTGCTGCAGTGAACATTCATGTGCATGTGTCCTTATAGTAGAACAATTTATACTCCTTTAGATATATGCCCGGTAATGAGATTGCTGGGTCAAATGGAATTTCTATTTCTAGGTCCTTGAGGAATCTCCACACTGTCTTCCAAAATGGGTGAACTAATTTACACTCCCACCACCTGTGTAAGAGTGTTCCTATTTCTCCACATCCTCTCCAGCATCTGTTGTCTCCAGATTTTTTAATGGCCACCATTCCACTGGCGTGAAATGGTATCTCAATGTAGTTTTGATTTGCATTTCTCTAATGACCAGCGATGATGAGCATTTTTTCATATGTTTGTTGGCCTCATGTATGTCTTCTTTTGTAAAGTGTCTGTTCATATCCTTCACTCACTTTTGAATGGGTTTGTTTTTTTCCTTGTAAATCTGTTTTAGTTCTTTGTAGATTCTGGATATTAGCCCTTTGTCAGATGAGTAGACAGCAAAAATTTTTTCCCATTCTGTTGGTTGCCAGTTCACTCTAATGACTGTTTCTTTTGCAGACTGGTTTCAAAATCCTAACTGCATGATCTGCCCACTTTGGCCTCCCAAAGTGCTGGGATTACAGGCGTGAGCCACGGCACTTGGCCTTTCTCGATTTTCAAAAATAACTTTATCCTAGCAGAAGGTACAGCTGGGTGGGAAATTCTATAATTTACAATTTCTTTGTAATATTCAGCACGACCCAGTGGCCAGTTTTAAGTTCTAGTAAGTGTGTTATCTAAGAAGGTAAAATATTTCAACAGTACTATATTTAACAAATAAGATTCAGGAAAACACAGATCAAAGTTTGATTTTAAACAAATATGAAGAGTAATAATTTTCCTGTAGAAATCTCAGGCTTCTTGCCATCTCTCAGGGGCTGCTGGGAATATCAAAATCATTTATGGACCAAGCTGTGGCTGAAAGCTGCTTGTGGTGGGGATTATGATATATGAAGAATAGAAGAGAAAGAGTCCAATCAGGCTCCCTTGGCTTAACCTTACTATGTCCCTCCTGTTACTGTTCTGCAGCTACTGTCTCTTCTTCATAGTTCCTATCAGAGAGTAAGGCCAAAGGTCTTCTTCCAGCTTTTTCCTTGATGATCAACAATGCTTTGCAGCTGGAAGGCTAACCTCATAAAGAAGTTAAAACAAATTTGTTCTCCTGTGATTTCCCCTTCTCTCTTGCTTTTATGGAGGGAGAAAAGCAAGCTTTCAGCATCTGTCGCTCTGTCAAACAATTCTCCTACCAGATATCATAACTGTTTCCTTGCTGAGTAGACATTTAGACGGTACCTCTTCTGAGTCATTGTGGTGTGCAGGGTAAAAGTGAGAATCTAGTTTAAGTGAGACTACCTTGACAGAGCCTTCAAAAACATTCTACCCTTTACATCAACTTCTCAAGTAATGCTGTGCTTGGTTCAGTGGATCCAGCAAGATGAAATGTTTAGCTCTTCTCCTAGGGGGCTAAGTAGAATGTGGCAAGAATCTCATTGTGAGGGCCATTTTTGTGAAGAAAAGAATCTTGCATCATTCATGATGAAAAATTATTTTATTTATAGTTGTTCAACATATTTTTTTGTGGTTCAGTGGTTGTTCTTTTACCTCACAAATATCTCAGTCTTTCTATTTTCTGCATCTTTAGTTTTATTATTTTTTCTGAAATTGATTAATTGCCTTGTGAATAGCTGCCTTCTACTTTTATAACTATTTTTCTGCAAAAGTAATAATACAGGTTTACTGCAGATATTTTAAAAAGAAAATAAGCCACAAACACTGATTTAAGCAAAAGTTACCTGTATTCTGACTTCCCAAAGATGATTACTATAAACATTGATAAATTATAATATTTTCCTTAATTTTCTTAAAATATAAATTGTATTGAATTTTGGTCTTATGAACAATTTTTTCCAGTTAGTAATATGAACCTTTCCATTCACTGTAAAAAATTATTTTTCAACATAATTTTAAAGGTGGTTTTGCCTTATATGATTTATTTAACAAACACATTCAGACAAGGTATTTCTAGTTTTTTGCTCTGAAAAATTATTGGAATAAGCATTCGTTTAGCTAAATCTTTACATTGGTAGCTATATGTTTGGAATAAATTCCAGAAATCATAACTTATGGGTCAAAATGTATGCACATTTTTAATGCTTTTGAGATCTCTGTTTCTCCTACGTAGATAAAATTGACAGATCCTTCAAAAATATTCTACCCTTTACACCCAATTTTGCAAGTGCCACTATGCAAGATTCTGTGGATAAATCAAGATGAAATGTTTAGCTCTCTCCTAAGAGACTAAGTTAAAGATGCCAGGAATCTCGCTGTGAGAAGCTGTTTCTTGGAGGAAAGAATCTTACATCACTCATGATTTTTTTAATGATTTTAATTTATAGTTGCTGTACATCATTTTTCTAAGATATAATATTATTTTGTCCATAAATACTTCATTTTATATCTTACAAATTAGGCCTTTTTAAAAACACCACATTATGATCACATCTAGCACATAATAATTCCTTAATATCATCTAATAATCTGTGTTCAAATTTCTCTGACTGTCTCAAAAATGGCTTTCTGCAAGTTGAAGTGTTAGAATCAGGATGCAAACAAGGTCCACTGCCTGCATTTGGCTAATGTAGTCCTCAAGGCTTTTACTTCATAACAGTTCCAAAGTACAAATAATTTTTGTAAATGAAAAAGTTAAAAGAAGCAGAAAGAGTAGTTCCATTTTCTTCTCTGTTCTTGGCATTATGTTCCCTATAAGTATTCATAATTTTGGAGTTTTTGACTTATATTTCAAAACATTTTTTTGAAAATGTAAATACATCTCTCATACGTATGTTTCCCCTCTTATAAAAACAAATTGATCTACTCTAGACATTGCTTTGTCTTTGTTTTTTTCTCTTTAAAATATATTCTAGATATCACTTTACAACGGCATATAGACATCATTCTCATTTCTTTCTATGATTGCATAGTATTTCATTGTAGGAATGTGCCATAGTTTATTCACACATTTTGATGGGCATTTTGCTATTATAAGAAATCAAAGTGTGCCTTGTATCTGTGGAGGTATAATTTCAAGATGAATTTTAGGAGTAAGATTACTATGTCAAAAGATAAAGACATATGCAGTTTTCTACATAATTCCAAATCCTACTCCATAGGCAGTATACATATTACATTTCTGCCAGCAATGTATGGGAGCATCTGTTCCCTAGAGTGTGGCCAGCAGGATATGTTCTCAAATGTATGGATTCTTGCCAATCTAAAGGATAAGAAATGATATCTCAGTCTAATTTTAAATTGAATTCCTCTTATTATTAGTAAGAATGAACACCATTTCATGTGTATAAAGCCATTTACATTTCTTTTGATGTGTACTGTATATTCTTTTACCTATTTTTATAGAAATTTTGTTTTTTTCTTTTAAATTCTCAAGAAGCACTTCATATGTTGGAAATGTTATTCATTTATCTGTGACATAGTCCCAAATGGCTCTTGTCAGTTTGTGTATTTGTCTATGCTGTGTTTTTTCATGTTAAAGTTTGATTTTTCTCTCATATATCAAATTTATCAATCTTTTTCCTACTTGCCCTTGGATTGTTTACACTATCTTTTATTTTATTTTGTTAAAGTTACTTTTATTTAAATTGACCCAATTCTTTCCTTTAGTGTACAGCTCTGTGAATTTTAACACATATGAGTTCTATAACTACCACCCAAATCAAGGTGTAGAATCCTCTGTTCTAACTCCTTTGTTGGCACACCCTCAACCTACTCATAACTCCTGTCTCTAGTATTTTTTCCATTGATTTTTTCCTGCGGTTTTCCAAATATACAATCATATTATCTATAAGTGAAGATAGCCGCTTCTTAATTTTTATGTCTGTAATTGCTTTGTCTTACATATTGAATTTCTTTGACTAGTATCGTCAACACATTTTAAACAAGTAGTAGAGTTAATAACCTTACCCATTTTTAAAATTGGATATTTTTCTTTGTCTTGGATTTACAAAATATATATAAAATATATCATAGTTCTGAAATGTTTTGTATTTAAAAATTCAAGTAGTCAGGATTACCTGCATAATATAAAATTTTCCTGTAAAATGCTATTATTGCAAAGCTCTGGTAGATAGATCAGTAGGTAGATGAATAGACAGATGAAGGAATAAATAAAGAACAAGCTCTCCAATGAAAGATTTTAAATAAATTTGCCATCTATATTTCTTCAATATTGTAAGAAGATTATTCACTTTATCCAGTTTTGCATTTTAAAAAATTAAGTTTAAGCAAAATTAAATCCTTCACATGTAGTGGCTTTTCATTTTTAAATAATTTCAACTTTAGGAGGATGAAGCACTAGGATTCTTTACGGACAGGAGTTCAAGACCAGCCTGGCCAGCACAGTGAGCGAGACCCCCTTTCCAACCTGGTTTCTACAAAATGAAAAACTTAGCCGGGTGTGGCTGTAGTTGCTTAGTCAGGTGTGCACTTCTAGTCCTAGCTAGTGAGGAGGCTGACGCAGGAGGATTGCTGCAGTGAGCTACGATTGCATCAGTGCACTCCAGCCTGGATTACAGACAAAGCAATATTCTGTCTCAAAAAAAAAAAAGGTGGGGGGGGGACACTTTAAATACATGTATCTAATTTTTTCTAAATATTATAGACAGATAGATTTTTGTGTGGCTGTTGTAATATGAACTAGCACACAATGTTTGAGCCTAGACATTTCAAATGTCCCCATTTTAACCAACAAATTTTTGAATTAAACAAAATATATATAATCTCAATGACCTTTTTGTAAAGGATATTATCACTGAAATCAAGGCATTAGTAGGGTTGATTCCTTCTAAGGGTTGTGGGGGTGGATCTGTTCCAGGCCTCTCTCCTTGACTGGTAGATGGTTGTCTTCATGTTCACATGATGTTCTCCCTCCATGCCTGTCTCTACGCTCAAATTTCCTTATTTTTTTTTCCACAAGGACACTAGCCATATTAGATTAATGCCCATTCAAATGGCCTCATTTCAACCTGATTTTCTCTTTAAAGACTATATCTCTAAATGAGGTCACATTCTCAGATACTGGAGGTTAGGATTTCAACCTAAGAATGGTCAGGGGAGAGGAAGAGTACACTGTAACCCATGACGTGTAGTTTATGTGAAAACCAGATTAAAGGCTAATTATACAATCTGCTTTTGGGGTTGAATTTTAGTATGAAAACTGCTGGTGATTTTCTAAGTGAGAAAAACAAAATAATTAAATATAGGAACCTACTTGTTAATTAAGAGCTCTATTTTAGGTGATAGTCTGTGGGGGCCTTGTGGGAAGGGGGCCTTATATTCTCTGACACTAACATGAACTTGTCTGGCCAGCGTACAGAGTGATTGCTCACATCTAATGTTTAAGTAAGAAATTATTTTAAGTATTATTTTTTATTGGAAAATAAGTAAAATTATTTTTACAGTTCTTTTCAGACAGGTATATTTCAGGATTTTTAATGTTTTTAGGCATTAGGCAATGATTTCCTACTATTCTATCTGAGTACCAGGTAAAATTTAAAACAAATGTAGGTCCTATATTACTCAGCCATATTAGAAATAAATATACCCAATATATTTAAGAGTTGCAATGAAACTTAACAACAAATAATGTTAAATATGAATTTGAATTGTATGATCTCTTTTGCTACTTTGTTTTGGAAATTCTATGATAACAACATAATATACAGGTTTTCTGACACTAGCCCAATAGATAGCTGTCTTATTTACATTCTCTTTATTGTAGTTCAATTTCAGAATGGTTCTGGCCATCTTTATGCAATTTTATAAAGTTAGGTTCCTCAGACTTTGGGCAATACTATTGAACACTAACCTTGGAATCTAGGAAATAAATATAAATGAGATTCTAAATATAGTGTGTTTCCTTTCATAGCACAGATGATATAGGAAATGAATACAGAAATGTGTCATTAATTTGAATCTGAGTTACATAGTTTTGTGTTTTCCTTGAGTAGAAGGGTAGAAGGATCTGTGATTATGGATGACAGAATTAGAATTTACAATAATTTTCCTGAAAACTACTACATAGAATTATTTTTCCACTACTCAGTATCTTTGCAAAGCATTTTATTGTAATCTTTCTACTTACAATGTAAGCTTTCACTGTAAAATGAATATTCATATAACTGCATAGTGTTGAATGACATGGAAATTGCAAATAATTTCATTTGAGATGAATCTTTCAGTAAAACTATTTTATTAAAGTGTTCAAAGTAAGCATAAAAATATCACCCGTCCCTAGAAAGACAGCTATTGTGATAAATGGAGCTCACAGGCTAAACTCATTTTATCTCCTTATTTTAGATAGGCATTTTCCAAAAACAAACTATATCACTGAAGAATGCAAGACTGTTTCTTTAGAGCCTTCCATGCTTAACTTGAAAGCTGTCAACCCAGGAGGCTGAAACAGAGCAAGATTATGAATCCTGAGTGAATGGCTCATTCTTTGCGCCCATGCTTTTGCTGCATGCTGCCATGTGGTACAAGGCTGAGAGGTATGCACTATGATAGCTAATGAAGCACTTCCTTTATATTGCACTGACCAGAACTCTTATTTGAAGCCCATATATTATGCCACTGAAATCTCACAATGTTAGCTTTTGTTCTGGCTAGGAGAGGGAGTTTCTTGTCCTCTCTGTAGCTAAATTTCATGCATCAAAGTTGTTAGACCTTTTACTAATATGCATAGCTATAAGTCATAAAACCAGCTTCTGCTATGTTTGCAAGAATGTTTTGTTTTGTTTTTGTCTGGCTTTTTAATTACAGCACCCTCTAAAGCCAATCATTTATAACTTTGAGGCCATTGAGAGATAAAAGGCTTGGAGAAAAAGTCATTGGCACTCCTGAAATCACTCATCTATGTCATATATAGTGATACAATTAACATTTTAAGAACAGAGGTTGAGAAGAAACTTAATTTAGGATGAAAAGAATGGCATCAGATGGACCAAAATTAATTACACTGTGTAATACTCAATGTAACTGAGAAATATTCAGTGTGACCCATTTGTTATACTTAAACATATTATTCTCATATGGTATTACGTGATTAGGACCTCCTTTCCTTGACTATGGTTAGATTATGTGTCTCAATGCATGCTTTGAGAAAATGACATAAAGAACAATATATAGCGATTGTCATAACAATCTGTGAAATATAGGCTTCAGTTAACCTAAATGCATGTAAGAAATATTTAAAAGTTCCTCCAAGTCTATAAATTTTTAAATGAAAAAATTATGAACCACCTTCTCAAACTTGAGGTGTATCAAGTCCTTCGGGGAGTCCTCCATGGTTCCTTCCTGTCCCTCAGTGACCACATCCTAACAGTCACAAAATACCATAACTACACCTCCCCAAACTGGCAGCATCTCTTTAGTCCCTTCTCCAATCCCTTGGTGTAAGTAGCCACCATTTTCCATTGTGTGAAAGTTGGTTATACAAATTGGGTCATTCTTGTCATACTCAGCTAAATCAGAATAGAAGAACCAGGGAAAAAGCACTCAGGACACACAGCACCTGCCCCAAGAATTAAATCTTCGGCAAGCCCAGCTGCTGAAACTGCCTGTTGGAACTTGAAACCAGTTTTTCTCAGATGGCTACTGAAACAACCTGCTGTGACTCTAAAGCCAGTTTTATGTACCACTGTCACTCATCAATCAGAGCTTACCAGCTCCCCAAAATTTTACTAGACCCAGTGAACTTTCTGGAAAAACAATATGCAACATTTTAGAAAACCTTTTTAGAAAACCTCCAACCTTCTCCTTGTTCTTTGGACATACTGAAGACCATCCGGTTTGTGTGTATGCCCCGAATTGCAATTCTCGCTTCCCAAATAAAATTTAGAGAATCTTCTCTATATTGCATTTGACTTGGATCTAACACATCTGTTATTTTAGACTTTTTTCACACTGTTATAAAGAAATACCTAATACTGGGTAATTTTAAAGGAAAGAGGTTTAATTGACTCACAGTTCCACATGGCTGGGGAGGCCTCAGAAAATTTACCATCGCTGTGGAAGGTGAAGGGGACGCAGACACCTTCATCACAAGGCAGCAGGAGGGAGGGAGTGCGAGAATGAGGAAGTTCCACACTTTAAAACCGTCAGCTCTCCTGAGAACTCATTCACTATTATGAGAACAGAATGGGGAAAACCACCCCCATGATCCAATCACGTCCACCTGGTACCTCTCTTGACACATAGTATTACAATTCAAGATGAGATTTGGATGGAGAAAAAGAGCCAAATCATATGACCTGCCTTTAGGCTGGACTCAGAACCTCCAGACTCTTCCCACATCCTTTACTTCCTTTCTTCCACTCAAACTGCTTTCTAAATAATTACCTGGACTGTAAACAACATGAGCACAGCTCAGCTCAGACAGTGCCCCTCACCTGTTCTGAGTGTGTTGCTGCATCTCACTATTTGGTCTTGTTAGAAACAGCTAGTGTGGGTTGGTTTTTTAAGACTAAAAGTAATTTTTTTTTAAAAAAGTGAAATGTTCAGGATAACATTACTAAAAGTTTTATGTAAAAGCACTTAAGGAGGAAGGAGAGAGGAAATTGTTTAAGTCACTGAAATTCCCCTAAGAAATAGAATAACATTCAGAGTTCCCCAGCAGCTTTCCCCTGTCTCATACTCAGTTATCCTCGCTGACTTCTCACCCTTCAGGTCTAAGCTTATCTGTTGTCTCTTCAGAAAGTACTTTGTCTCAGGCCCCTGAATATGCATATGACAATTACCACATTATAAATAAATTCACAATAGTATAATAAATTGTTTACTGTATCTTATAACTGGTAGACTTTCAGCCCACCAGAGCTGGAAAAAGTCTGTCTTCTCCACTAAGTTATGTGTCTTGCACTTATATGTCAGTAAATTATGAAAATAATAAATGAATTAAATAATGGATTTGATAGTCTAGCAACAGATCAGGCCACTCAGTGGCATCTTTGAGAACATCCATCTTAGAAATAGGCATATGTTTTTCCCACTTTCATATTGTGTATCACCATGATGATAAGTCCTTTAAGGATTTAAGTCCTTAAAGCAATTGACCAGCGAGGTCTCATTCAGAAAAGAGTCCTGTCAGGTGCCCAGCCGATGTCTGTATCAGGTCCTACTACTTGGTATGTGGTCTGTCCTGAGAAACAGCATCATTTGGTCCATGCTTGTGACTTCTGCCCAAAATCTCTTCAAAAGGAGAATGCAGAAAGCAGACATCATGAAGAAGTCCTCAGAAGAGGCAGTGTGCCAGGAAGGCACCTGGCCTGGACCCCTGCAGGGGTATTCAAATATTGCTACACATTAGAATCACTTGTCAAAACCCCAGTGGCCAGATGACTCCCAATATGTTTGCAATCAGAATTTTTTTGAAATCAGATGCAGACATGAATATTTTCTAGGATTTTCCGGGTAATTCCAACATGTAGCCAAGTTACAGATGTCACACTCTAGGGTTTTGTGACCAGTGCTCCAGGACCACGGACATTGGCATCACCCGGGAGTGTTGAAGGAGGGCAAAGTCATAGCTCTGTCCCAGATCTATGAAATTGGGATTTGAATTTTAAATCAAATCCCTTGTGTAGAGTTGTTTGAGCTCCTTGTACATTCTGGTAATCAATCCTCCTTGGTTGCTATGCATGTTGAGGTGTGAGAAGCTCTGCTCTAGCACGCTTGAGAGCAGTATGTTAATTTACTCCTGGCCATTTTCTTTCTCCTCTGTCCTCCTTCTCTCTTCCATCTCTCTCTTCAGTCTATGTACCAGCCATCTAAAACTCAAATTACCTGGAATGCCATCTCTTTCTTTCTTAGTAAACTCCTTTTAATATTACAAAACCTTTTAAACATTTAGAAAGTTCAGGGGAAAACATGATGAAACCTATGTATGCATCATTAATATGTAACAAACTCTTACCATCAATGAGTCCTTTCTTATTAAAAAAAAAAAAAAAAAAAAGCTACAAGGCCAGGCACGGTGGCTCATACTTGTAATTCTAGCACTTTGGGAGGCCAAGGAGGGCAGATCCCTTGAAACCAGGAGTGAGACCAACCTGGCTGACATGGTGAAACCCTGTCTTTGCTAAAAATAAAAAAAAAATAAAAATAAAAAAATAAATAAATAAAAAAAAAAAAAGCTGGGCATGGTGGCAGGTGCCTGTGATCCTAGCTACTCAGGAGGCTGAGGCAGGAGAATAGCTTGAACTCAAGAGACAGAGGTTGCAGTGAGCTGACATCATGCCACTGCACTGCAGGCTGAGCAACAGAGTGAGACTCCATCTCAAAAACTGGACAGGGAAAATGTGGCACATATACACCATGGAATATTATGCAGCCATCAAAAAGATGAGTTTGTGTCCTTTGTAGGGACATGGATGAACCTGGAAACCATCATTCTCAGCAAACTGACACAAGAACACAAAATCAAACACCGCATGTTCTCACTCATAGGCGGGTGTTGAACAATGAGAACACATGGACACAGGGAGGGGAGCACTATACGCTGGGGTATGTTGGGGGAAAATAGGGGAGGGA